>CM041776.1:457579931-457748908 GCA_023374045.1 Limonium bicolor | reverse complement strand
TGAAATGGCCAAAACTCTTACTTATTATTACCTTAAGACATTAAGGAGGTGGAGGAGAGTTAAAATCAGCTCTTAAAGCTTCAAAAGCTCCACATCCATGGAAGTGAAGGTGGGGGAATCAAGATTTTGAGGGGTACAAAACGTAGCCCTCGCCGATACGAGTCTAACGGTGGCAATTTTGTGCGATTCGGTGAAGGAATGAGCAAGTTAGAGGAGATTGAAGATGGAGGTGGTGTGCTGTGTGGAGTCGCCCAGCGTACAGAGGTTAAGGAAGAAGAAGCTCTGGTGGGGGGGAAAGGAATCGTGAATGAAGAGAAAAGAGGGGGAGAGAGAGTTCTAATATTACATTAACTATTCACCCTTTTACTTTTCTTTTCTTTCCTTTTATTTATTTACTAGCTTAGAGTGTGTGTGAGTGGGTGACTCACTAAATAAAACCGGCCCCACTAAATTAGTAAGCTGGAGTGTTTTTCATTTTCTTACAGAAAACGCTCGTTTTTTTACCCGGTTTGGCACTATTCATTAACTGGGCCCGTTTTTCGGATTTTTCTTGTTTCTTTATTTTTAATGGCTATTAAGCTTCCATTAATACTTAATTATAGTTATATAATCAACTATAATTTTTATGGGTCCATTTGACCACTTAAAGTCACGTTTTCGGGCTTCCTCGAAAAACGTGCTTTAAAACTCCGTTATCGTTTTAATCATTATTTGGATTCGTTTCTTCGGGAATCATTCCCGTATACTAATTAGGCCTAACTAAGCCTTAGGAATCCATCTCGGACCCTCTCGAGATCATATATCTCTTATACTCATTTAACGCGCATTTTAGCGTTTTTCGCTTTTCAAGCGTTTTCTCTTTTCTTTGGTTTTATTCTTTTTACCAATACTCTTTAGGCACCATTAGGCCTTTTATAATCATATTAGAGTAATTTAATCGCCATTTTTAGATCCGGGGTATTTCACTAACTAAGCCTTAGGAATCCATCTCGGAACCTTACGAGATTATATATCTCTTATTTTCATTTAATGCGCATTTTAGCGTTTTCCGCGTTTAACGCATTTTCTCTTTCTTTTGGTTTTATTCTTTTTACCAATACTCTCTAGGCACAATTAGGCCCTTAATAATTTTATTAGAGTAATTAAATCGCCATTTTTAGATCCGGGGTATTAAAATCTACCCCCTTAGGAACTTTGTCCTCAAAGTTGGTGAATCTAAATGGTTACTCTCATGGCGTACTATGCCAAGGTTATAATACATGTACAACCTTACAGACTTCACAAGTCTGTCTCATTTCATGCTACACATACCTCACATATCACAGCATGTATAGCAATCAAAAATACTTTTGTTCTCTCTCCATGGAATCGGTCCGAAGACAAGAAGGCACTACAGTCCTCGAATTCATGTTGAGTAATATACTACTGATCCCTCAGGTACCGGTCACGTTGAACACTTACTCTTTCTGGTTCACGGCCGTTTCATGACAAATGGGCACTTACTCTCTCTGGCCCACGGTCCTTCGGTTCTGATCAAAACATTAACATATACATATCCTCAGGCACTCTGGTTGACTCACTCAACACAGGAACATCTCAGGGTACTCTCCCCGTCCTGCTGCCTTTGGAAAAATCACACACTGTCACCGCCCCAACCGGTCACTTAGGACCGCCGCACGTACGGTGCAATGGTTTCAAAACTAATACACGCCCACCGTTCTACCGGTCATCAAGACTTAAGGCCACAGCCATCGGCGGGTGATAGCGGTTTCAAAACCAGTTTTTGTTTCCATCTCATACTTGAAGAAAATTCTTTTTCAAAATCTGTTTGAAAATTCTTTTTAAAACATCACACAACTCCAAATCAAATTTATGGTAGCTGTATCTTTTCTTAGCGTGATTACTTGTGACCACTTATAGGGAGTTTCAAGAATCATCCAACCCTGATGTGATCAGCATCAGTGTTGAACTATCCTTCCACCCCAATTTGTGTTCGGTTTCCCTTGATCGCTAGCAGATCAAGTTCCACCTCCCACGTCAGTTTCAAACAATCAGATAGTCAAACATTTTTGTTTTCTATCTTTTACTCTTTCTAGTCATATTCACGAAACAATTCGTGTCAATTAATCTCTAGTTCCTAGTACTTAGGTCATTTGTCATTCTCATTGCTTCACTACTTTACCTAGGTATTCCATACTTATGGCTTCTTTTACTCAAATTGTTGCTCAAATTAAAACACACAACATACAACTCCAAAGGATGGAACTCACTCCATCTATCATTCTCAAATAAAATTACCTAGGGAACTCACTCCCTCTTAGGTTACACATCGGTTTCATACCACTTCGTACTCATTATGTCTTATGTCTAATCTCACTAGACATATACTATAGGGATTCTCATTCCCTAGGAGTCTCTCTACTCCTCTTTTCATAAATATTACATACTCGTTACTTGCATCACTCATGCACGATAATCATAATTACACAATGAATGGGTACACATGTTTATGTAACATGAGTTCCAAACATCAAAACAATTTTCTTTGTGCTATGCACATAGTAGTTTACACATCTGTACGTAAGACATACTCTAAGCGGTTTCTCGCCCTACCCCCCTTAAAAGGGGTTACGCCCGCGTAACCAACCATATGTTACCACTGAACATTGGTTCATTAATTCGAGTATTATGAAGTGTTTTAACTTCAATGCTGTTAATTAACTCATAACCGGGTTCGGTTCTAGCCTCTAAGGCTTCAAAGCATTTAGGATTAGGCAACTACTCACAATTGCTAGGTATACTTAACCTTTGAGTTACGGTCCACAAGCTTCTATTGCGTGACCTGATAACTAGAGCTTAACTCGCCCTTTTGGTACTCTCAATGTATTATCCACTCCCTTTCTATCCCTTTTGACTTGGGAATAAAGGTTAGTCAATCGTCGCTAGGTATCTCTTACCGTATGCGAATTTGATGGGTTATAGATTTTCTCTCCAATTCTCTGGAAATCTATTTCGTATAACACCGTATTTTTCCCGACTTATTGTCGGTTGAGGTCAAGCTGCTACTTAGCATGTAGTGCTTCCTCATTTGATAATGACTTCTGTATCATGTTTGTTTATTTATTTCTGTACAAGAATTCCTCATTCATACTACTCTGCCTTTTCCACATATCAATCCTGGGCCCTGTGGGTTACTGCCCACGTTCTTTGTGCATCTTTGGCCAATGGCCGCACGGTTATCTCTCTAGATTCTCACTCAACAGGCTTCGTTGACATTTCTCAATTCCTGGCTCTCCCACTCGATCATTACCGCACAAGTGCAATACTAAAAACACTCAGTCATACAGAGTGCAGAAGCGTAAACCCTTGACAGTAAATCTCTCATGAGAGGAATGATCATGTCTTCTTACCACATTTCCTTACCAACTTCATATCACTAACCTAATATACTACAATGGTCGCTTACTGCGTACCTTGTTCCTTCTCATTTTCATGGCATCCGCTACTACTTTAGCTTCCGCCCAGGTGTTCTCGCCATTTACACTATGGCTTGCCATTCACTTGGCTCAACAATATACGCTTCTTAAATCTATCTTGCGCGCTTGCGCACTGCTTACTCTGCAGTTCATACTGTACACATACAGTGTTCACTACTTATCCGATTACTCTATCGGTTTCCTTTTTACTGCTATTAAGCCTTCCTACAGATTATTTGATTTCAAATACTCCTTGGCAATATACACATGCTCAGGTTTTAGTACACCGCTTTAATGGTTTCACATTACATACATAGGCGGTAGCCTTTCTCTGGGGGATTCACGCAATTACCGCTCCGTAGGCTCCACCATAACAAGTGGTGTCCCCACTCTAAGGTAGTGGTTCGTGCTCCACAGTAACTCTTATGCCTTAATACATATGTTTTGCAACGTTTGAATCTACGAATTGTAGTTGGTTCTATCGGCTTACAAGCCACCATGCCTCGAGTCATGCTCCATGCGGGCTGTTTATATAGGTTTCTGCTTCTCTGTATACCATTAAATGGTTTGGAGGTATTACTGGGGTTTTTTTTTCGATAAGGTTGTCTCAACACACTTCCATACATGGAAGGCCCTTTTACATAACTTGATATTTGTTCATGCCCTCTGGCAATTTAGGGTATCCCGTGTTACGTGGGATCCCTTCGGGTTCTACCCGAGTGTTCTCTTTAACACTTGTGTTCTCAACACGATGTTTTGTTCAACTACTGTTGACTCCGGCACCCTTCTCGGATTGCTCCTGGGTGTTACTGAGTAATGCCATTACATCTGGCTTGTACTTATGGTTATGTTCAGTTGCGACTTCGCCTTGTGGCTATGTATAACTCAAACTATCCCGTTTAGGGTTGTAATGTCTCCCGTTATTGGGTAGAGTATTAGTACTTTTCCTTTACCTACTTAATTAGGTCGTTATTCTCTTAGTGAGACATACTGTGGGAATTCTATCCCGTTTATCAGACATTGATATGATCAATTAAGGCATTCATCTTATTGCTTACACTGGTATCCATTCCAGTTATTAGGTATTTCCTCCTTGATTCCTGAGACCTATCTCATGTCTGTGCTTAATACTCTGTGCTTCTCGCACTTATTAACGCTATATCCTTAGGTCCGTCACCTTACTGGATTCTCGACTCCTTTATCTTGGTAAGCTTCCTTATGTTCTTCGATCATTCGAGGTGTCCAACTGTCTTGATTTGAATTGGCTCTTTCGTCCGTAGTATGGAGTGGGCTACTTCCCGTGTACCGTACTCTACTTGTATACATACATGGAGTATCTTATTGATACGTTACCACTTACCCGACTAACTCATAACTGGTCTGTCAGGCCCGCAAGCTCCTTTGGAGTGCGGTCGTTCCATGTCTCGTTTGTGTACACTTGTAGTGTCGGTCACGCCTAAGTGAAGTATTCTGTCGCCAACTCCTCTTAAATCGTCCTATGATAACTTACCGTGATTCTCTGGTTTGGTTTTTAAAAATTTGGGGTTTTTGGAAAATTTCATGTTTTGAAGAAAAGTTTGAGTCTTAAAAGTAAACTCTTCGTGGCATTTCAATGCCGGTTGCTTCTACCAGGTCTAGCCTCTTGCTGACGGTATATTCTTTATACAATGATCAAGCCGTTAGGCCTTTTCAAGGGTTCGTTTCACAATTCTTAGGGTTTGTGGTGCTATGTCGGCTTCCTTAGCCATCCACGTACTCTGCTAAGTACTTATTGCGTGTCAAAGTTCCTCTTAGCTGTCCCTTATACTGCACTTGCCGTGGCAAGTGCGCGGTACAGGCGGTTTTTGGGTTAACTCATACCGGTCACGGTATTGTTCACATTGTATTTGGTAGCCTCGTTGGCTCTTCCTTGATCCCCTAGTTGGATAACTGCTCCTTGGAGCTGATTGTCATTCCTCTTGACATGACTGTCGTTCATTTAGGAGCTCCTCCACTCTCGGAGTTCCTTAACTATTTTAATTCTATGCTTTGCCTCGTTGCTCGTTCCCACGTCTTGACTGTGGTTACCGAGGTTTAACTTATTTAGGTACTACTTCTGTAGTCCTATTCGGGTATATCCCGTAGTTATGCTCGTAGCTGTCTAAGTTGTATCCGTTAAGTATTGCAATCTCTTTGGGTGTGGCAGGGTGGGTGCATCTACTCTTGACTAGATTCTTAGTCGGTTAGTGTACCGATGTTGGTATTACTTAGCTATGGCGGTCCGTAGACATGTGTCTCGGTTTTGTAGCTTCTCGTTAATCCGCCTTGTTGCGCGGTTAGTGCTTCCTTCTGGCTGCTGCTCGGCCAGCTGGGTTCTCGCGACTGCTAAGCATGTCGCCCCAGGCTGCCACAGATTCCGGTCTCCTTGGATTAGGATTTCTCGATCTTCCGCCATTAAGTGCGGTTATTGTCATTCCAGCGGGATCCGCCTCCGGGGTTTCCGGTTCTCGGGATCCACCGCATGACAGATTCTGGTTCATATTGATACATTAATTAAGTAACTGCCAGGTCGGGTTTCCCGTCTCTCTGGCGTTCTTTCCCGAGCTTTTAATGCGGGGGTTGTGGAGGGCGGGTCTGGTACTATAGGTATCCAGATCACACTGGAAGTTCCTATCTAGCGCATCTCTCACGCTACCACTCAACCCTTAGCCCTAAGTCCCTAATTCCTAACTCGGTATTACCTAAGCTCGGTATTTCCAGTCATCAGAGTGATACTTCGCTCTGATACCATTTTTGTAACACCCCAACCCCGTTAATCTCGTCATTACCTCTTAAACCGTTACTAATTACTCCTACTCACGCAGCGGAACTCTATTTACAACGAGGGGTGAAACAACGCCGTTAGCCACCCATGTGGCTAACCAGGCCTTTCTTACTTACCGTACGGTCTGATGAACTGGAACAACCGAGTACTTCATACAACATAATACTCAATTCCTTTCTTTACTATACCGAGTCTACAATATACGGATGCCGATAACATACTCGGACTTACACCTCTTTCAAATGCATTAGTAATTACTATCTAACTACCCATGCTTCATAGCAGTCCGTCCTACTCTCTCGAACGGTGGTCAGCTTCAGGTACCTGCACACTAAAACGTTCCCCCTAGGGGGTCAGCTTACGCTGAATATGAAATTCGCATATACCGCGTGCTAACCGCGGTACGCCGACTACTTTGGGTCGGATATACATGGAGTTCATTTTAATCAAACAACATGCATCATGGCAATACATTACATATGTATATTACACAGGGAATCTACATCCAATCAGGGAGCACAATTCCTAACTAACATAACAAGGTTGTTAGTTGTATCAATACTCTTAGGCCTTGAGGGTTATACCTCACTATGCCTTGTTTACTTATTCAGTACCTCTCCCGCTCTCTCGGGTTACTTATTCAATTACACGCCCATTCTATTGGGCTACTCGTACTATACTCACCCACACTCTCGGGTTACTTATTCTCATTAGCTCACCCACACTCTTGGGTTATTTATGCTCATTATCTTACCCACTCTCTTGGGTTATTCATACTCAAGCTCTTGTAGATTCTCGAGACTCTACAGGTCTCCTACATCACGCTTGTTACTCTTAATACATGCTCAAGCCAAAACTCACGGCTCTCGAGCATAGTCTTACTTCCCCGGTTTCGACCCTACTCTGGGTCTAGCATGGTGGGAAGGCTCAACTAGCTCCTGGAACTTTCTCTTAGTTCCCATCTCTTTTTACATAGGTCCGACTACTCTCGGACTACACTTTCCCATACACTCCTCTTCGGAGTTATAATAATTTTATGTATATTAGTCTAGAAGCATCACTCTTGATGTTTCTAATGACTTTGGGAACTTTACTTAAATTCGGGTAATCTTAGGTTTAAGGGTTACCCTCACAATCATATACTTATACATTCGGATATTTTCTTATACTGGGTAAGATCCTCATATAGGAGGTCGACCATGTCTCAAGGGAGTTACATAGTCCCTTAGGTCTCTTTTACCTTTCTTATAAGTTCACATTATTGGACTAACTTCAATCCTCTCGATGGAGGTCATTTATCTCTCCACTCTTTTTTTTTTTCGTGGATTGTTTCAATAAGGTTCTCTAACCGTTATCGGGTATTTACTCAACCCGTACATCTCCTCACATTTTAGGGAGTTCATATGTTTGTGTTATCGTTATACTTTAATCGATAGCTTGTGTGTGTTTGCAAATTACCATTGTTCATGAGACTACCCGATCTACGGGTTTCTAGTCAATCACTACTCTCTATGAGTCGGTCTATGCACTACGTTAGACCACACCGGCGTACAAGTATGTTAGTTCATACAACATACAATAAGGCATCCATAATCAAACAAGGGATTATTTCATGCTTTAATCTTGATTAAGCCGGCACACGAACACACAAATCAGAGTAACTCGGTTAGCATACGGGGCATGAGAAAATCATACCTTTCATCGGGTTTTTACTTTTACCGTGTCATCTCACCATGCTCGGGTCACGCACGATTCTCTGATAATGTTTCAAACATTATTATTAATACTAAGCTCATACGGTACATAATAAAATGCTACTCCCGTACTTACCCGTTATCCCGTTACCTCGGTTTTATTCTTGTTAATTTGAGTTCTCACTTCTCAAACACTTCTAACACTTTCTTACACTTCCTAGGGCCTTAACATGTCACCAAACAAGGCCTTAAACATCATTAACATTTAAACCCCCATTTACAAACCTTTAAAATGCTCTGTAGGTTTCTGGGGGTGGTCCGGGACTTGGTCCCTATCTTAAGTCCCGGACCAAAGCTGTTGTAACTCTCGGGTGGTTTTTCTACCATGGTCCGGGACCTTGTCCCTATCCTAAGTCCCGGACCAGCATGGATGTTCGATCTCGGTCTATTTAAATGGGGTGGTCCGGGACCTTGTCCTACCCCAAGTCCCGGACCAAGTGCAGGATAAAACTCTGGCATGATTTAAGGGGGTGGTCCGGGACCTTATCCATGGACTAAGTCCCGGACCCTGTTGCAGTTTTGACAGATTTGCATTTTCCAAATCTGTTACAACTCATTCTTCCACCATTGTCTTTCCAATCTTTCCCACTTATAATCTACATGTTTTAACACTTAATTACCCTTCTTAATCACTTAAACTAAGCACCAAGTGCACTCACCAATTCTAATTATTTTCACTCAAAAATTCACTTACACTTTCATAACTTGTTTTCTTGTTTCTAATACTCTTGTAACAGATTTTGGTGTTGCCTCCCACCATTCACTACTTCATTCACTAATGCCATTACCAGCACCCAAATGACATTATCTTCACTGCTAACACACTCTACTTCTTGGTTTGGTTTTCAAACCATTAATCACTCACTTAAACCTCTTAAACACCACCTAATCTCTTCCTTTGAATAAAACACTCAAGTCCATACATCCCTAGGAAATTTTGACAGCACTTGCCTACTTTTAAGCATTTTCACCACACTTAAATCAGCTCATAAACACTCTTCTCCTCCTGTTTGGTTTAAACATAAACAACACATCAAAATCCCATTTGCTCACATATGTACACTAACCTAACTTCAAGGTTTATTTGCACACATGAGCCTCATTAAACATTCTCATTCAACTCACAATATTGTGGTATCATTACTACTCAAGCTCAAGGTTGTTTATACAACACTAACATAAGTTTTCCCAAGGCAAATAAAACCAACACAAGGTAAGCCCATTACCTTGTTTATTCTCGGTTTTACTCTTCTTCCTCTTTCTCTTGTTCCCTCTTCTTCTTGTTTTCACAACATACCAAGGAGCATAGATTGCCAACTACAATCATATCCCCACACACACATATCAAGCTTATTAATTTAATTTTTCCCACACAAAAACTAGAATTACAAGAGCTAGTTTTTAGGGTTTAGCTTAGAGATTACCTTAAGGTATCCAAATGGAGAGTTAGGCAATCAAAATGATGAAGTTCCACCACTCCACAAGGACATGAAGAAAACCGACTGAAATGGAAGAAAATTTTCAACGTGGGAAAATTTTCCAAATTGCAAGAACAAGCTAGAATGATGAACTTTTGCTTATATTCTTACCTTAGAGCATTAAGGAGATGATGGAGAGTCAAAATAATCTCTTCAAGCTTCAAAAGGCCCAACACCCATGGAAGTGAAGGTGGAGGAATCGAGATTTTGAGGGGTGGAAAACGTAGCCCTCGCCGATACGAATCTAACGGTATAATTTTTGGTAAGATTCGGTGAAGAAATGAGCAAGCTTGAGGAGGAAGAAGATGGGCTGTGTGCTCTCTTGTGGAATCGCCGGTTGACAGAGGAAGAAGAAGAAGAAGATATACAGAGGGATGGGCAAATAAAACGTGAAATGAAGAAGGAAAGAGAGGTGAGAGAGTAAGTAACTACTTTTTACTATTTCACCTTTTGCTTTATTTATTTGTCTTGTCATCTTATTACTAATTACTAGCAAGCTTATTAATGTGTGTATACACACTAATTAAAACCGGCCCTATACATTAGTAGCCCGGGTCGTTTTTTCATCTTTTCGAATTAACGCGTTTCGTCTCCCGGTTTCGACACTATTCACTTACCGGGTCCGTTTTCCGGAATTTTCTCGTTTAATTAATTTTAATGGTTATTAAGCTCCCATTAATACTTAATTATAGTTATTTGATCAACTATAATTTTACGGGTCCGTTTGACCACTTAAAGTCACGTTTTCGGGTTTTCTCGAAAAACGTGCTTTTATGCTTATTTAGCGTTTTAAACCCATTATTGGATCCGTTTTCTTCGGGAAACCATTCCCGTATACTAATTAGGCCTAACTAAGCCTTAGGAATCCATCTTGGACCCTTACGAGATTATATATCTCTTATTTTCATTTAATGCGCATTTTAGCGTTTTCCGCGTTTAACGCATTTTCTCTTTTCTTTTGGTTTTATTCTTTTTACCAATACTCTCTAGGCACAATTAGGCCCTTATTAATTTTTATTAGAGTAATTAAATCGCCATTTTTAGATCCGGGGTATTAAAATAAAGGTTAAACAGGAAAAACAGAAAAGTAAAGTTAGTGAAACAAAACCACATCATGTTAGTGAACATCCATTGCCTTAGTTAAACCCAATTCCCGTTAGGAGTAGAAAGACTCAGATAGTCACAAAGGACTAGGAATGAAAAGATAGATCCAAAAACCAATAACTCATGAGTGGAATAAATCAACTGGGAGAGATGGCCCCCACCGCCAGATATAAATGTCCGTATGGACGAGGGATATACAGCCCCCTGCTGTCAGATTAAAAAAATGTCCCGGTGGACGTGGGATATACAGCCCCCTGCTGTCAAATATAAATGCCCCTATGTCCGAGGGATATTCAGCCCCCTGCTGTTACCATTGAAGACGCGCGCACGTCGAAATCTCAAAAACCAGCTCATGGATGAAACGATATCCAGAGTCAATAGAAGGATTTACCAAAATTGATCTTTTCCAAATTCCCACCAGATCACTAACTACCCAGAGCAATACCAAAACACTCAGTCCTACAGAGTGCAGAAGCGTAAACCCTAAGCAGTCAATGTCTAATGGAGAAACCAAATAGAAGGAACCAACACCCAAGTGAGTTTCACATTCAAGGCTCAGTTAGTCACACAAGCTGAGTTAGTCACACAACCATTTCCTTTTTAGAAATTCCTCTTAAAGTCAGTTAGTGTTTTTCGAAAACGTCTCATAAGTCAATCAGTAAAAGTAATGGAGTACGAGAAATCGTACCTGTATGTGAAGAACAATAAATAACTCGAATAAGTGATTCCCCAATAGTAACCTATAATTAAGGTGTACCAAGTGTCAATTAGTTAAGGGACTTATAGACTAAACAACCTTCTTTCCTTACTGATTAATAGTTCCAGGTTTACCATTATTCTCACACAAGGATTTGGGCTTGACTCGTTAACTAAACCCTTTGCTAGGCCCATTTCGTTTAGTTTGGAACGATTTAGAATTTATTCCTGAGAGTGGCCCAAACTCTCTTTGAACTGTTTAAGTGGGCTTTTGGAGTTCAAAGACTTGGGCTTAGTAAGTTAACCCAAGACCGTGTTAAGCTTATGTGTAATTAAACCCTTAAGTTAATAGTGACTATTTAATTACACACCGATTAAAACCTAAGGTTTAACATATATATATATATATATATATATATATATATATATATTCTACATTAAACTACACAAGGAATATTATTTCCCTTATCTATTTTAATTTATTTAATACATATAATATATATCTTTATGTATTAAGATTTACCCAAACATTTTTAGGAAATTTTATTGTATTTAATTACGTTTAATAAATTCTAGGCATATCCACAACCGATATACGGTTTATAAAATAAGTGCTTTCCTTATTTATTAATATATATAAGTATACCTTTATTGAATTTAATTAAGACATTCCCTATGTAACTTATTATATTTAAACTATCTTATTACTACAACATTAACTGCATTCCATGTATGTTTCATAAAGTATTTCCTTTAACTATATCTTAGGATACTAGCTCTTATAGTATTTGGTTATTATAAGTGTTAATTTATTAGCTCCCTGTTTTACCCTAAGTTACTACTTTATTCCCTTTTATATATGTGTAGAAATATATATATATATATATATTCCTTAGTTTAAATAAAAATATTATCTCCCATATAATATAATAAATAAAAACGTAAAAATAATTAAATTCCTTGATTTACATAAGTTCTACTTAAATAAGTATATATACACATATGTAATAATTTCACCTCTCTTAAAAGATACTACCCAAACATTTATAAACATACTGTTATAAAATGTTAATTAGTTTTCCCTTATTTTCCCAGCTTAAAAGTTTATTACCAAACCATACTTTAATTTTTGGTTACATTAAAACCATATATTATAAGTTATTCTTATGAAAAAACTCATAAACAAAATTTTAAAACCATTTAACATTGCCCAAAATTCCCAAATTAATATACAGTAACTATAACATTTTAGACATATTATAAATTTTTATTTCATAAAATATCTTTTTAAATTAACCAAATAATTCTAGAAAAACCCGTAACTTGCAAAAATCATAACTTATGTTTAAAAACTCCAAAACCATAATTATATCAAAAAAAACTAGATTTAATAAGGAATCTATGGTTAAAATTCAAGTCAAAACATTCGGGAAGGTATTTAAATTAATCAACAAGTTTGGGCTATTTACTGGAATTATAAAAACTTTAATAAACTTATTCTGAAACGTTTTAATCTCGGCCGTCCGTTTCTTTTAACTACGATCGGACGGCCGAGAATCGTCGAGTTCTTCAGCTCATCCAGAACCAACCCCGAGTACTAATTCACGATTTTTCACAATCTACAGAAACCAAATTGAGTGATTCTTGTTTCTATGGTTTCGAAATCACATTACGGTTCTAATGATACTAATTTCGCTAGATATAATGCAGGATTCAATGGTTTTCGAATTCGGTTTCGAAGTTAGGGTTCAACGGGTTTCCGAGTTCGAATCTGTCAAATTCACTCAATCTATTGCGTAATTGATTAAATTGATAGGTGGGTTAGTTCGAGAATGAAAACCGAGTGGCAATATCGGAGGAATTGGTCAGAAACTCACGGAATTGTGCGAATCGAATGAACTCGAAACCGGATTCTGGAAAGGTTCAAACTTTCGAGCAGTTCACGAGGCCGACTTTAAGGTCCTATAAACTTGCAGCACAGATCGAGTAGGCTATGTGTGGGGGCTAATCAAAAGAGAACTTAGCTTACATATTGATAGCAAGCACTCACCCTAACTTGCACTACACAGAAAGAAATCGAAAATGGAAGTTGCGAGTTTACCTTGCGTTTTCTGGAAAGAAAACTTATGATTTTATGTTGTGACGAATCCGAAACTTTAGACACCTCTTTCTTCCAAACGGTTGGGAATTGGCTTAGGTCATCAATGAAATACCCAAAGATTTATTACCTTAATTAATATGGATTAAATTAAATCATGAGCAATAATTGCTATAAATATTATTGTATAAAATACAGTCCAAGATGGACATCAAATTATACACTAAATCTCTAATCAAAGAGAAAATATTATTAAGGAGAAATCAACTCCTAAATTTAATATCACATGTAACATATTAGTACAGGTGTTAGATACCATTAATATCGCTCTTTAAATTATATAATACCTTATATAGTCTAAACAATCATAAATACAATGTATATACTCATATATACACCCTTAGACAAAAAATACTATAAGTTACTATGTAACATACAAATATAGTCACATATATATATACATGTACAACTAGTGTTATAATATTAGAAGATGAAAAATTCCCCCTCCTAAACATGCTTCAGCTGGTTGCACACTAGGAAAAAGAAAACAAAAGCACAATTAGACAACATAAACAAGTAATATAGTACAATTCAAGTACAAAAATTAGCCTTACCTTTTTCCCTCCTACCCATGCTTATTCCACCTCCTTTTTCCATGCTGATCTCACGGCACCACTTCCCTATATCACTCCAATTCCTTTCTTTCCTGCTCACACAGACAGCAACCATCCCTTTTCTCTCTCGGTTGAAACTTCAAAGAGAAGGCGAGGTAAAGTTATCACTTTTCTTCTTCCTTTTTCTTCACGGTTTACACTTCCCTTTCTCACCAGATTATTTCTCAATTGTCACCACTACAATACAGCTCACCTTCCTCCTCATGAGACAGTAACAATCTTCAGCCAAGTCCTCTCATTTTCGGTTATAAAACAACAAGCAAAACAGCACCCAAAAAAAAAAAAAAACAAGGTAAGAACTACCCACTTCCTTCCTCTTTTCTCTGGCGGTATTGTCATTGTTTTTCCTCAGCAGTTTCCTCAATTCCACAAGGTATAAACCCACCATTTGAGACTCCAAAGCTCAGCTGAAAGTTGCACAACAGTAGGAGAGCTCTTGTGATCTCCAAGGTGAGAAAAACCCACATTAAGACACCATCTTCTTGTCATGTTGATGTCCGAAAATACACTGTTTTTGACTCCTTCTTTCTGCTCCTTCATACTCACATACGAGGCTATTCTCAGCCCTTTTTAAGAGCTAAAATCGGCACCAAAAACACATCATAAGGAGGCTGGAAACCAAGGTAAAACTGATAGTTCATGGCTGTTTTTTTAGCTTCCTCTCTTCTCCTCTTGTCCTTCTCTGATTCATGACTCTTCTCTTGTTAAATTCATTGGCGAACAAGGAGCGTACACCTCCATACCAGAAAAAGGAACGAACCAGAAGGTGCAACCTCCAGCTATAACTGAAACCAAGCTGTTGTATCTCTGTGTGTCAATCGTGGGTTTCAAGCAAAAATCAGTAACTGTATCCTACTGAGAACTCCAACTAAGACACATTGGATCATTGTTCTATTATGGCTCATTCTCTTCATAAAAAAAAAATCACATAAAAGAAAGAAAGAGAGACAACAAACAAAAGGGAAAGAAACTGATTCTGCAGTTTTGCAATCAAAATCTGCAACAGAATTCACCGATGTTCCAGATTGATTTACTCTTGTTAAGGTGAGGAAATCCTTCTATGATTCATGGGTATCTTTTCCCTACTTGTCAAGGCCTAGACTGATTACTCTCTTATGCATTTCTGCTATAAGACCAACAACCAAACCAAATGGTGCGCAGCAGTCCTGCTTTGGTCGAATATTCAACAACAAAAAAAACAGATGGTTCCTCTTGTATGGTGAGCCTCTAAAACAAACTTTTCTTGTGTCTAAAATCTCCTACATTCACTAATCAATCCAAGCTAATTCATTGCCAGTTATTCTAAAGCTAACCAAGAGTAAAACAGAAGAGGAAACTACGCTTGGAAGCAAGGTAATAACAGAATTCCAGAAACTGATTTCGGTTTCTGTGTTTTATGCACTTTGAATTCATATGTTAACTCCAACTGGTATACCAAGCAAACTAGCCTAATCTAAGCTCCTTAATGTCTTCTTGACGCTAGTTGAAACACACCTCTAAGAACAAACTAAAAGGGGGCCGAGAAGGAACAAAACAGCTAGTTCAAACATTTTCTGAAATTTCAGATTATGTATTGAAGTTTCTGTGTAACGAATTAACAAAGGAGTTAAAAGTGTTGTATTGTCTTAATACTGAATTTAAAACATTTCCAAGACACCTAATTAAGTTGGTATATACTTTGGGGAAGGTGGGAGATCGTTTTAGTGAATTTAAACTGAAGCTAAATAAAGGGGAACACAGATTTAGTGTTCCAGTTTTTCTGTAACATCTTGTTTCTGTATAAACGAAATTCAGAGGTGTTTAGAAGGTTGTATTGGGTTAAAAATGAACCTAAAACATTGCTAATACATCTAACTAAGTTTGTAAACACTTTGGGAAGTTGGAAATCAATTTAATGCATTAAAAGAAAAGTTGCAATGAAGGTATGCGCAGATTTAGTGTTCCAGTTTTTCTGTAACTTGGTTTCTGTAAAAGAATTTCAGAAGTATTAAAAGTGTTGTAATGGTTTAAGAATGAACTCAAGATATTGCTAAAGACTAAACTAAGTTGGCATATACATTTGGAAGGTTAGGAGTCAGTTTAAGTGAATTAAAACTGAAGTTGGATGAAGGAATACATAGAAATTATGTTTCAGTTTCTGTAATGTTATTTGCTTCTGTATAAATGAGTTTCAGAGGAGTTAAAAGAGTTGTAAAGGTTTGATTAAGAGCTGAAAACTTGATATGATACCTAAATAAGTTGGTACACACCTTAGGAAAGTTGGCAATCAGTTTTTGAGAGTTAAAAGTGAAGAATGGGTGGAGTGAATGCACAGAATTTCTGTGTTTTCAGTTCTGTTGCAGCTTCTGTAAAAATGAATTACAGAACCATTAAGAGGGTTGTAATGGATGATTATGAACTTAAGATATTGCTAAGTTGCTGGGTTATGTTGGTATACATCCTAGGAAGGTTAGAAAAACTACTTAAGGAAAATTTAAGGGGTAAAAGTAAAGCCTCAGAATAACTAGGGGTTAAAATGTAATTAAAAGAAGTGAAGTAGGAATCAAAATAACATTGGGTGCTATTCGAATTTGTCAGGAACTTAGGGAGACATTTAGGGATAATTAATTATAGGAAAGAAATTAGGAATTAATAGAGGTTAGGATCCAATTACAAGGTTTAAGGAGAATCGGAGTCAAGTTGTAATTAATACGAATGGAGGGGAGCGTATGGAATTAAGTGTGTGGCTATATTCGAATTATTCGGTTGGAAGTTACTTGGCTAAATAATGTAACACCATTAAAGATATTAGTAGTTAATTAAACTTATGTATTATATGTACAATATGAAGATTAGGATTGAATTTTAGACTATGGTCTATAATGTTATAAATGTCACAGCAATTATAAAGTATTAATGTCATTAATGAAACTAGTACAAGTGATGAAACAATAGGGTTATAAAAAAAATAATGGGGAATATTAATTAGACTTTTGAGGTCTAATGATAAACTATATAATGTCACATAACATTAGAATTATAATCTTAGTATGAATTTGTGTAAGATAACACAATTACGCAAGATTAATTATCTTACACAACTGACGAAATATATCATTTAATGAATGAGTTTTTAATTCTTATTATATAAGAATATATGAAGTGAATGGATTATATGATGTGGTTGGGAACCATATAATATTAAATAAGAGAATGCCATAAGGTGTGAAGATAAATTATAACACATTCGATATAAAGTTCTTATGTTAAAGTATAACATATTAAATGGTGAGTGAATTATATAATACAAAGTTTATAATATGAATTATATAAACTTATGTACTTGGATAAACTAACCAAGTCAACATAATTGGCCAAGTCAACTTAATTCACCAAAGAGGTCAAGTTGACCAACTCATAACTTGAAAGGGGAAATAAAGATTAATAAGTCAAGGGTATAATTAACATATAGTAACAAACTATATGGAAGTGTGTACTATATACAAATAACAAACCTATGAATAAATGGGATGGGTTCCTTGGATTAGATCCTAAGTAGTAAATAGGCACTACATGTTAATTACAATATAGTTAGAGGGTGATTTAGCTAATCCCAAACTGTTTAAAACCCAAATGATAAACGTTGAACAATCACGGGGGTAATTACTAGGGGGATTAGTGACTGGTCGGGATACCGAATCAGTCCGTATTACAGAGAGCTAATATGTAGTTGTATTCCAGAGTTGAGTGCTTTAAAGGACATGCGCTAGAGGACGAGCTACCAGGGTACTGGACAAGCGTGGATCTTCGCGCTAGCAATTACTACGGTGTACGGTATGTTGGATTCTGTGGTCTGAACCCCTGAGGGAAGCCTCGGGTTCGGGTATTGTTTGGTTATGTGATAAGAGTGATATGTGTGCTATGCATGTTGTGGATTAATTCCCTGATTTGTTAAGCGATTATTATTGTGCGCGACGTCTTCGGACAATATTACTATGATTTCTCAAACGATTGGAATACTAATATTCGAGAACTTCACTCCTGATTAACCTAAGTAAAACACCTAGGAACGAGACTCGGGATCCCCAGTCTCTAGAGCTTGATACTCGAACATGACTATAACCTAGACTAATTCTAGGAAAGTACATGAGACTTCAAAGGTAATAAATGGTAAAGACTTCTCCAAGACCTAAGCATCTACTTAGGGTAGTTGATTAAGGATTAATCACATATTGGAGAGTGATGGTTAAGGTACATGGTATGGGAATCCAATTAGTTTCGACTAGTTGGTTGCGCATTGGTGATCACCGGAGTATAACGTCCGTATCGGACCGACTCCCTCTGTATTTCGACGGGCCTAGATAGACTGTTGGATCAGGGTGCCGTTTTTGGCACACGGCTTCGGCCATTCATGGACGCCTTTATTAGGCAAGTGGAAGACCCGGGATCAAATGATCCTTGGCAATGAGCACCTTGTGTGTACGGGAGGACTACTGTCCAGTAAGGTTATTTACGGGTTGTCCTAACATGACGCCCATTGGTATTGAGAGTAAAACTTAATGGCGACTAACATATTTTAAAGGAAATACTATGATTATCCTGGTGGAAGTAATTACGCAGTCGAATAATGTGTGTTGTATATTATATAGTGTGTATTGTGTTTTGCTCGTTGAGTATTGTATGTGGTGTATGTACGGTTCATTGATGGAATGCTAGATGCTTATTTATGTCATTTACCGTTGTCTATATAAACTGTAAAATGAACCAGCATGTAATCAACCTCATGTTCAGACGGCTAATTGACCTAAGTGACCTAAAGGGTCTAGGACAACATAGCTTAACATACTCGGCCAAGTGCTGAGCTCTCCATGGGCACCGATATTTTATGTTTCAGGTGATTGATGATTGACGCCGGAGTGCGGGATCGTGGGTAGATGACCTTGACTTTTATTACGCTTCTAGGATTAATTCATGTTAGTACGTTGTAATCTGGGAATTCTTAAGTACTCACTTGTCATAGGTATCGGTTTGTATATAGAATAATGTAGTAAATATCTCGTTCATCACTGCGGTTAGTTGTTATTGTCATTTGTTATATTTCGGATATGCTTCGTTACTCGCATGGGCGAGTAATGGCATGTGACACCCAAGTGAGGATTAATGTAGTTTAACTTCCGCTGTGAGACGTCTTTAATTATGTTACGAGAGTGATTATTACAGGAGTGATTATTACGGGTTTATCGAGTGGGGTGTTACAAAAGTGGTATCAGAGCGGAGTACCGCTCTGATGACGTGATATTAGGATTAAGACAGTGAGCTTAGGATTACGGGAATACGGGAAACGTTTGTGAGGTACGAGACGCCTGGTCTTAAATGAACCAGTGTCTTAGCAACGCTAAATGCGTAACAATATTAGCCTTAATGGCATATCTGTGTTATTGATTGCTATACAGTGAACTACCGAGTAATAATACGACATAGCGTATTACGGGTGTCGAGAAGAGGCATGTCGGGGGTGATGGAGGTCCTGTAACCCCGAAAAGCGTTGAGACGGCAGTCGCCGCACTAGCTTGATGAAAGAACATCCCGAGAAACAACAGTAGTACCCCACCCGCCGCTGCCCACATCTCGAGTATCACCCATAGAGGCTATGTAATAGATGGCGCCAAGGAGACAGAAGGATTCCTCCTATTCGGAAGGCCGATGCGCATACTATAATCACTGTGACATTAAGACAAGCAAAGAGTTAGCGATACGATGAATCATTAACGACCGGGGGTCCCGATAGCTACTATCCAAAAGCGTACTTATACAAAGTGAAGGATATACATTAAACCTTACTTTGAAGAGGGATAGGAAACCCATAGGACAATCGGGTCGGCTTATAATTAGACACCGAAACCCTGTCCAGCTAACCCGAGGAAAGCACGCAGGGTGCACCTAAAGATCGAAAGACAGAAGGACGAGTTTTAGACGACTATCAAAATGCATAACATGCGGAACCAAGAAATGCATAGAAGTCTCTCTCAGAATGGGAATAGCTTCAACCGGATACAGCCTAGAAGGCGTAGTAAAATCTGACCTACATCACAATAACCATACGAGCTTACGAGCTAAACTCCTAAAATTACAATAACACAACGCTCAAGAAGAGGAATGTCGTACCAAGGACCACTAGAGTACTCCATTTGCTGGACCCGTAGCACCATGAGGTAGCCACGCGGAGTAGACCCCAGCCGGTATGAGCTACTAGAAGGGGAAAGGAGTCACCAGGGGCAGAACACCCCGAATTTTGTGGGAACCTTAGGCGCCGGTACTAGTACGCAGCGCGATCTAAGTAACCGCACATCCTTAACTTAATGAATTCGCTACAGGAAACCTCCTCCTACCATGAAGGAGTTTAGAACAAAACTCAGAAAAAGCCTAACTCAGAAGACCTAAAAAAAAAAAAAAACCTTAGAAAACTTACCATACCTTAACGAACCGAAATAACTCCAATACTACCCATCTCAAAGTAAATCATCTAAACCATACTCAAACGACCTAGGCGTCAGTGAAACAAACAATACCGGAAACCGATGACTCAACCTGCCTGGCGCGCTTTCTACAGCAAGCGCTATAGCCAATGCTATACTCACAATTCCGTCAACCTCGCGCACTTGCTACAGCAAGTGCTACAATGATGGCTACAATTATGGTTACACTTATGGCTATAATTATGGCTATAATTATGACTACGATCACAACTATAACTATAACGACAAATACAACTGAATTTTACAGACCATGTAGGCCACAGGTGCAATGCCGTGTCCACTGGTAATCATCAAACATTCATACAACTTCAATACGAATCTCGTAACTGCAACCACTACTACAACTACAACTGCAGTTATAACTATAACTGCAACTATGATTGCAACTACAAGTATAACGGCAGTTAGGATTTGATTCTACAAGACCGTGTGAGACATGACTACCGGTAAACACTAAATATTCATACAATTAAAGTACAAATTCTATAACTACTACTTGTCACCATAGGGTCACGAAACCCTTAGAATACGGAGACTGCAACAACGGGAGGACCCGACTAGTCCGAACATTACAACTAAAGGGCATACTCCAGCCCATAACAAACTCTAATCATTAAACAATAATCAGTCAATAATATCGGCATATGAGTCAAACACCATAACATACTTGGTAGATCATTTAATGGTTTGAAATGGACGTGGGAGGTGGAACTTGATCCGGTACAGGTCAAGGGAAGTTGTACACAAATTGGGGTGGAAGGATAGTTCAACACTGATACTGATCACATCAGGGTCGGATGATTCCCGAAACTCTCTACAATTGGTCATAATTAATTACATTAGGAATAAACAAGGAACCAAAGTATAATAGCTGCAGACAGTTAAAATACATGCAATCTAACGAATAAGGTGTCGAATACTAATGCTCGTGAATCACAGTTCACTCCTGAATATATTTTTATAAAGAATGATGGTGGAACGTAACCACGTGACAATTAGAGCAATGCTACGCCCATAATGACATACGCCAATGTATAATAAATGCATGGAAGGAGAAAAGAACATGCTAGTCCTCAATAAGACCAACATTGAATATACTATACCACAACACAGTTACTACTTAAACCGATCGCCACCATAAACGCGAATCGGAGTTAAACACTTAAATAATTAACACCAAGGCACTACCCTTACCAAGGAGTGCCATGCTCAACAAAAGATGAACAGATGTCAGATAACAATTATGCACTGTTAATTCAGTGATCACATCGATCGGTGGATGAAGTTCCCGAATAAAAAGGGAATGGCTACCGCCATTGGCGTCCCGCCAAACAATAGGTGACAAAGAGGGAATACGTGTTTAAGACATGTTGTCTAATAACATGACGACTGTCAGGGAAATGACTATATGAGTTAAACGATAGCAAGCAGCCTAAATGGCGATACAGATAACAAGTCTAAACGCTATAGAATACAAGTTTAAGTAAAAGTACTCAGTGTACCATGAGGAGAACACAAGCCTAGAGAGCGAAAGTACCGCCTCCGACTACCTTCCAATATATACCGATTGAATAATAACGTCTAAAATAACATGACAAGTAATGGAAATTGGTTAAAAACCAGACCCCAATAAGAATTACCATAAAAAGAAGAAACCACAAATCTTCGCCATTAAGCTCGGAAACTACACCAAATAATATAACCCGAGTGATAGGGTAAAATTAGGAGAGCCATAATACGCACCGTAAATAACGTGCATAACCTACTAATTAACGAACAAGAGCAAGGAACAATGAACAAGCGTCAAACCGCGCGCATGGTAACCAACTGACAGTAATTAGAATCAACACATAAGTAACTCCAACAAAGGACTTACTAAACAATAAAACAACAATAACTTATCGATACGAGGATTCGTAAATTCTTTTGAAACAACAGTGAACTCATGTCAATAACGAAACCAATGACAAAGGTTGAAGACCACCTCGTACCACTCAGAAGCAAACTTTACCATTAGGGCGAGATATCGTAAACACCTGTTGAATGAAAGATACATAATCACACCATTGGGCTGGGAACCCGGGGAACCGAAAGGAAATTCCCTTGGGAAACCCCAACATGAATTAAAAAGGGAGATTGACAACAGAATACTTCACAAACGTGTGACGATACTACGAGTATACAAACGAGATATGGGACGACCACACTCCAAAGGAGCTTGTGGGCTTGACATACTTAATTATAAGTTAGCCGAGTAAGTAGCAATGTATCAGTAGGGTACCCCATACATGTAGAAAAGTAGTGTAAGAAACGCAAGAAGTAGTCAACTCCATACCAAGGTCAGTGATGCAAATCCAGACCAGTACAAATAACTATCTAAAGTAAATTAATGAGAAGAGTTCCAATTGAACCAATGATATTAGAGGAACCAAAAACCTTGAATAGAACACGACTAAGCCGTAACTCCGCAAAGGAATGGTTAACGCACAATAACATTAGAGGAAACCTCTCGAAAAAGGAGAGAGTTGATAGTCAACCTAACAACAAACATGGAAAACCCATTAAACGGGTGAATATGCATAAGTAAAAACCTCATAAGGATCAATACTACTTACACTAACACAATTCTTGGCATCCAAAGAACCTACGCAACGGTAATAATCGCCACCCATAAGAGGGGCATAAAGAGGATTAGTCTCCAACAAAGAACACAAACAACACCGAATGAGGTGACAATCTGGTTTGCCCGAATTAAGGGCAACGATACATTTTCACCACAAAGGGGCTGAACATAAGTACACCAATACTCAATAAAAGAGAGGCAAAGCTAGTACACTAGCAGATGCCCTAAACTATAGAGCAATTGTCACAATAACTTGGCTGTCGAACCGGTTGAAACATGGTGCGCACAGAAGCAACCATTATAGACTACCATCAGAATGAATACATTGACAAGACCAGACGAGTGAAACTCGTAGAGGACTCAAATGATGAGAAACAAATCGTGGGCAGGCTATACAAACAACCTAGACCGTCAAAGGACACACTCCAAAATAAATATGGCGCTCAACGTTATAACCCACACAAGAACTCATAAATACACAATCAAACTCTTGTTAAATAACATGGAAAAATAGAAAGGATATAAAATATACCAGAGGAAAAATGCCTCAATTGCCAAGAAACATACCCATACGGGATGTCGAAAGATGCAAGGCTCAATATAAACACAACAATGAATTCCCTAGCGAAAGGGGGGCGAACCGTACAAGTACTGGCGTGGGAACAATGTGCTGAAAATACAATATATAACATCACGAAGTACATAACAATATTACAATTAATGTATTTACTTCGGAACAAAACAACCTGGAGACACGAGATGACAAGAATTACCTTCGTGGATTTATAAGCTAATACATTCAAAACCTTAGAGACTAGTGCAAAGAGCACTAATGACAAACGATAGCCAATGTCATACTTCACCTCAATTGGAAATCAATGAGTGAAGATAATAACAATTCAAAATATTCCACGCTAGTAATCCAGAACATCTGGATACGACTTAGACCTAATCGTGTGCATGTACAAGTAACGATACCACACCGATTGAGATACCTCCGTTTCCAAATCAAGAATAGACCGTGAATGATACTGTCATATTGGAATGAGGTCAACAATAACTTGCTGGTAACAAATCATCTATAATATGTCCTTAGGAACAAAAAGGGTAAACCAAGCCCTACGTACATGGGTCCGCACCTCATTATGGAGCAAGTGGGCCCAATATAACGTATTTTAGGGGAGCACACAAAGTATTCTATGCCTTCAACTGAATAGAGTATGTGCCTCACCCTTCGTATTTTATACTTTAAGGGTCACGGGGCGTAACCCTTTTTAAGGGGGGTAGAGCCCTTGGCATATTTAGTCATTCTGTGTTGTTTTATGGATGTATGTGCTTTAAGCACTTGCGTTGTGGTTGTTGTGTATATGTGCGTTAAGCACTTGAGATGTATATTCATTATGTGTATGTGCTTTAAGCACTTGGGATATGTTTTGTGATATGTATGTGCCTAGAGCACTTGAACTATTATGTACTGACGTCCTTCGGGACTTGTGATATATATATGGTTGGTTTGGATTGGAAAACTAGTGGTTGAATGGAATGGAGTACACTCCAGGGAAGTTCTGAGACTTTAGAAGTGATAGGACCGATGGATTGGTACTTTGAGGTTTCATTGGGTAGTTATGTACATTCGATTTCGGCAACTTCGGGACGAAGTCCTTTTAAGGGGGGTAGACTGAAATACCCCAAAGATTTATTACCTTAATTAATATGGATTAAATTAAATCATGAGCAATAATTGCTATAAATATTATTGTATAAAATATACAGTCCAAGATGGACATCAAATTATACACTAAATCTCTAATCAAAGAGAAAATATTATTAAGGAGAAATCAACTCCTAAATTTAATATCACATGTAACATATTAGTACAGGTGTTAGATACCATTAATATCGCTCTTTAAATTATATAATACCTTATATAGTCTAAACAATCATAAATACAATGTATATACTCATATATACACCCTTAGACAAAAAACTATAAGTTACTATGTAACATACAAATATAGTCACATATATATATACATGTACAACTAGTGTTATAATATTAGAAGATGAAAAATTCAATTTCCCTCCTAAACATGCTTCAGCTGGTTGCACACTAGGAAAAAGAAAACAAAAGCACAATTAGACAACATAAACAAGTAATATAGTACAATTCAAGTACAAAAATTAGCCTTACCTTTTTCCCTCCTACCCATGCTTATTCCACCTCCTTTTTCCATGCTGATCTCACGGCACCACTTCCCTATATCACTCCAATTCCTTTCTTTCCTGCTCACACAGACAGCAACCATCCCTTTTCTCTCTCGGTTGAAACTTCAAAGAGAAGGCGAGGTAAAGTTATCACTTTCTTCTTCCTTTTTCTTCACGGTTTACACTTCCCTTTCTCACCAGATTATTTCTCAATTGTCACCACTACAATACAGCTCACCTTCCTCCTCATGAGACAGTAACAATCTTCAGCCAAGTCCTCTCATTTTCGGTTATAAACAACAAGCAAAACAGCACCCAAAAAAAAAAAACAAGGTAAGAACTACCCACTTCCTTCCTCTTTTCTCTGGCGGTATTGTCATTGTTTTTCCTCAGCAGTTCCCTCAATTCCACAAGGTATAAACCCACCATTTGAGACTCCAAAGCTCAGCTGAAAGTTGCACAACAGTAGGAGAGCTCTTGTGATCTCCAAGGTGAGAAAAACCCACATTAAGACACCATCTTCTCCTTGTCATGTTGATGTCCGAAAATACACTGTTTTTGACTCCTTCTTTCTGCTCCTTCATACTCACATACGAGGCTATTCTCAGCCCTTTTTAAGAGCTAAAATCGGCACCAAAAACACATCATAAGGAGGCTGGAAACCAAGGTAAAAACTGATAGTCATGGCTGTTTTTTTAGCTTCCTCTCTTCTCCTCTTGTCCTTCTCTGATTCATGACTCTTCTCTTGTTAAATTCATTGGCGAACAAGGAGCGTACACCTCCATACCAGAAAAAGGAACGAACCAGAAGGTGCAACCTCCAGCTATAACTGAAACCAAGCTGCTGTATCTCTGTGTGTCAATCGTGGGTTTCAAGCAAAAATCAGTAACTGTATCCTACTGAGAACTCCAACTAAGACACATTGGATCATTGTTCTATTATGGCTCATTCTCTTCATAAAAAAAAAATCACATAAAAAAGAAGAGAACAACAAACAAAGGGAAAGAAACTGATTCTGCAGTTTTGCAATCAAAATCTGCAACAGAATTCACCGATGTTCCAGATTGATTTACTCTTGTTAAGGTGAGGAAATCCTTCTATGATTCATGGGTATCTTTTCCCTACTTGTCAAGGCCTAGACTGATTACTCTCTTATGCATTTCTGCTATAAGACCAACAACCAAACCAAATGGTGCGCAGCAGTCCTGCTTTGGTCGAATATTCAACAACAAAAAAAAACAGATGGTTCCTCTTGTATGGTGAGCCTCTAAAACAAACTTTTCTTGTGTCTAAAATCTCCTACATTCACTAATCAATCCAAGCTAATTCATTGCCAGTTATTCTAAAGCTAACCAAGAGTAAAACAGAAGAGGAAACTACGCTTGGAAGCAAGGTAATAACAGAATTCCAGAAACTGATTTCGGTTTCTGTGTTTTATGCACTTTGAATTCATATGTTAACTCCAACTGGTATACCAAGCAAACTAGCCTAATCTAAGCTCCTTAATGTCTTCTTGACGCTAGTTGAAACACACCTCTAAGAACAAACTAAAAGGGGGCCGAGAAGGAACAAAACAGCTAGTTCAAACATTTTATGAAATTTCAGATTCTGTATTGAAGTTTCTGTGTAACGAATTAACATAGGAGTTAAAAGTGTTGTATTGTCTTAATACTGAATTTAAAACATTGCCAAGACACCTAATTAAGTTGGTATATACTTTGGGGAAGGTGGGAGATCGTTTTAGTGAATTTAAACTGAAGCTAAATAAAGGGGAACACAGATTTAGTGTTCCAGTTTTTCTGTAACATCTTGTTTCTGTATAAACGAAATTCAGAGGTGTTTAGAAGGTTGTATTGGGTTAAAAATGAACCTAAAACATTGCTAATACATCTAACTAAGTTTGTAAACACTTTGGGAAGTTGGAAATCAATTTAATGCATTAAAAGAAAAGTTGCAATGAAGGTATGCACAGATTTAGTGTTCCAGTTTTTCTGTAACTTGGTTTCTGTAAAAACGAATTTCAGAAGTATTAAAAGTTTGTAATGGTTTAAGAATGAACTCAAGATATTGCTAAAAGACTAAACTAAGTTGGCATATACATTTGGAAGGTTAGGAGTCAGTTTAAGTGAATTAAAACTGAAGTTGGATGAAGGAATACATAGAAATTATGTTTCAGTTTCTGTAATATTTTGCTTCTGTATAAATGAGTTTCAGAGGAGTTAAAAGTTGTAAAGGTTTGATTAAGAGCTGAAAACCTTGATATGATACCTAAATAAGTTGGTACACACCTTAGGAAAGTTGGCAATCAGTTTTGAGAGTTAAAAGTGAAGAATGGGTGGAGTGAATGCACAGAATTTCTGTGTTTTCAGTTCTGTTGCAGCTTCTGTAAAAATGAATTACAGAACCATTAAGAGGTTGTAATGGCCTGATTATGAACTTAAGATATTGCTAAGTTGCTGGGTTATGTTGGTATACATCCTAGGAAGGTTAGAAAAACTACTTAAGGAAAATTTAAGGGGTAAAAGTAAAGCCTCAGAATAACTAGGGGTTAAAATGTAATTAAAAGAGTGAAGTAGGAATCAAAATAACATTGGGTGCTATTCGAATTTGTCAGGAACTTAGGGAGACATTTAGGGATAATTAATTATAGGAAAGAAATTAGGAATTAATAGAGGTTAGGATCCAATTACAAGGTTTAAGGAGAATCGGAGTCAAGTTGTAATTAATACGAATGGAGGGGAGCGTATGGAATTAAGTGTGTGGCTATATTCGAATTATTCGGTTGGAAGTTACTTGGCTAAATAATGTAACACCATTAAAGATATTAGTAGTTAATTAAACTTATGTATTATATGTACAATATGAAGATTAGGATTGAATTTTAGACTATGGTCTATAATGTTATAAATGTCACAGCAATTATAAAGTATTAATGTCATTAATGAAACTAGTACAAGTGATGAAACAATAGGGTTATAAAAAAAATAATGGGGAATATTAATTAGACTTTTGAGGTCTAATGATAAACTATATAATGTCACATAACATTAGAATTATAATCTTAGTATGAATTTGTGTAAGATAACACAATTACGCAAGATTAATTATCTTACACAACTGACGAAATATATCATTTAATGATATGAGTTTTAATTCTTATATATAAGAAATATGAAGTGAATGGATTATATGATGTGGTTGGGAACCATATAATATTAAATAAGAGAATGCCATAAGGTGTGAAGATAAATTATAACACATTCGATATAAAGTTCTTATGTTAAAGTATAACATATTAAATGGTGAGTGAATTATATAATACAAAGTTTATAATATGAATTATATAAACTTATGTACTTGGATAAACTAACCAAGTCAACATAATTGGCCAAGTCAACTTAATTCACCAAAGAGGTCAAGTTGACCAACTCATAACTTGAAAGGGGAAATAAAGATTAATAAGTCAAGGGTATAATTAACATATAGTAACAAACTATATGGAAGTGTGTACTATATACAAATAACAAACCTATGAATAAATGGGATGGGTTCCTTGGATTAGATCCTAAGTAGTAAATAGGCACTACATGTTAATTACAATATAGTTAGAGGGTGATTTAGCTAATCCCAAACTGTTTAAAACCCAAATGATAAACGTTGAACAATCACGGGGTAATTACTAGGGGGATTAGTGACTGGTCGGGATACCGAATCAGTCCGTATTACAGAGAGCTAATATGTAGTTGTATTCCAGAGTTGAGTGCTTTAAAGGACATGCGCTAGAGGACGAGCTACCAGGGTACTGGACAAGCGTGGATCTTCGCGCTAGCAATTACTACGGTGTACGGTATGTTGGATTCTGTGGTCTGAACCCCTGAGGGAAGCCTCGGGTTCGGGTATTGTTTGGTTATGTGATAAGAGTGATATGTGTGCTATGCATGTTGTGGATTAATTCCCTGATTTGTTAAGCGATTATTATTGTGCGCGACGTCTTCGGACAATATTACTATGATTTCTCAAACGATTGGAATACTAATATTCGAGAACTTCACTCCTGATTAACCTAAGTAAAACACCTAGGAACGAGACTCGGGATCCCCAGTCTCTAGAGCTTGATACTCGAACATGACTATAACCTAGACTAATTCTAGGAAAGTACATGAGACTTCAAAGGTAATAAATGGTAAAGACTTCTCCAAGACCTAAGCATCTACTTAGGGTAGTTGATTAAGGATTAATCACATATTGGAGAGTGATGGTTAAGGTACATGGTATGGGAATCCAATTAGTTTCGACTAGTTGGTTGCGCATTGGTGATCACCGGAGTATAACGTCCGTATCGGACCGACTCCCTCTGTATTTCGACGGGCCTAGATAGACTGTTGGATCAGGGTGCCGTTTTGGCACACGGCTTCGGCCATTCATGGACGCCTTTATTAGGCAAGTGGAAGACCCGGGATCAAATGATCCTTGGCAATGAGCACCTTGTGTGTACGGGAGGACTACTGTCCAGTAAGGTTATTTACGGGTTGTCCTAACATGACGCCCATTGGTATTGAGAGTAAAACTTAATGGCGACTAACATATTTTAAAGGAAATACTATGATTATCCTGGTGGGTAATTACGCAGTCGAATAATGTGTGTTGTATATTATATAGTGTGTATTGTGTTTTGCTCGTTGAGTATTGTATGTGGTGTATGTACGGTTCATTGATGGAATGCTAGATGCTTATTTATGTCATTTACCGTTGTCTATATAAACTGTAAAATGAACCAGCATGTAATCAACCTCATGTTCAGACGGCTAATTGACCTAAGTGACCTAAAGGGTCTAGGACAACATAGCTTAACATACTCGGCCAAGTGCTGAGCTCTCCATGGGCACCGATATTTTATGTTTCAGGTGATTGATGATTGACGCCGGAGTGCGGGATCGTGGGTAGATGACCTTGACTTTTATTACGCTTCTAGGATTAATTCATGTTAGTACGTTGTAATCTGGGAGTTCTTAAGTACTCACTTGTCATAGGTATCGGTTTGTATATAGAATAATGTAGTAAATATCTCGTTCATCACTGCGGTTAGTTGTTATTGTCATTTGTTATATTTCGGATATGCTTCGTTACTCGCATGGGCGAGTAATGGTGTGACACCCAAGTGAGGATTAATGTAGTTTAACTTCCGCTGTGAGACGTCTTTAATTATGTTACGAGAGTGATTATTACAGGAGTGATTATTACGGGTTTATCGAGTGGGGTGTTACAATCAACATGAAAGTTTTAGAGGAATTAGAGCTCTTCAAAACGAGCTAAAGAACATGGAATTTGGCTGAGAAACAAAAAGTTATGGCTAGACGAAGTTAACTGAATTCGAAGGAAAACTGGAAACTGCAGTTTCGGTTTTGCAGGGTGGCTACTTTGAATCGAATTTCCGGTTGATTTAGGACGAGTTAGGGTTAGTGTGAGTTATGGTTGTTTAGAGGAAGTGTAAGAGAAGGCAACAAAGAAGACGACACTAAAAAATTCCATAAGATGAGAAAGTTATGAAGGTCACAAGATAGGGAAAAACAGGTTTCTGTTACCGGAAATCTAGCAGATAAAAACGACTAAGTACCGGGCACATATCCCGAGGCACGCGCTGACTCAGCAGACCGTGCCACGTCAGCTTTTTTTTCAAATTTTGGCTCTAAACTTCATTTGATCATAACTTTGGCTAGGATGATCCATTTTTTACGTTCTTTTTATCGATCTTCATGGTTTTCCATAACCTATTTATTGGTATAGGTTTCATGGCCTGGTTTGACCATTCTCAAAAAGTCAACCCTAGCAAGGCTTAAAAGGCTTTAGGGTTTCTAGAATTTATATTGACTTTTATGTTTCAAAAACAATGTTCGAACACTTCCTAAAATCTTTTAATATAGTTGGAGTGTTTATAAATTTTCCCAAGATTTATTGACTCATAAATCTTATTATTAAATTCATAATACTATATAATAATATATAATAATTAAATATTTTATTGTATTCTTTAGGGTTAAATAGGAGAAATCCCCTAAATAAATTTCATAATTCCATATAATAATTTAATATTTAATAGTATTATTTAAGATTTAATAAAAGAAATCCCCTAAATTAATTTAAATTAATTTAGGGGTATTTCATATTAACTTATGTTATAAACTTGCTTAATTTGGTTACTATTCACAAAACAAGGCACATATTTGTGAAAATTTTGATTTCTCATTGATTTAGACATCCTAATGTGATACTGAGTAGTACACATGTTAATTAAAGAGTAATGATGGACATTTAGCCATTCAAAACCCATTTACAAGACAATTTTTCAAAAATGTGCTTTAAGACTCCTTAATGCACATTTTGTGTTTTAACTTGTTTTCAAGTTTGGTTTTCTTTGGTAATTGGTTTAATATGTTCATTAACATATAAATAAGGTCTTGGTAAGCTCATTAGGTCTTAACCAAGCTTATCCCAAGCTTAGAGCACATTTTCGCCCATATCAACTTTAAGGTATTTATTTGTGTTTACTGTGGTTTAAATTGTTCACTAATGTTTCTAAGGCATTTTTAGCCTTATTATACCATATTTTAATGTCTAAACACATACTAAGGTTTGGGGTATTTCAATCTACCCCCCTTAAAAGAACTTTGTCCCCAAGTTCACACTTCCCACATAGGTTTAATATTAGAACACGGGGAATACTATAAAACAATACTTCCATAGCTACATTAACAACACACTTACATAACATCAGACACAAGGTCCAAATAAAAAAACATCATTCAGACTCAACGGTCTGTAACATAACAACATAGACAAGACACAGCGGTCCGTAACAACATAACATAGACAATGTATTTAAATACATGTCATACACACTTAACTGAAACGGCTCTACCCCCTTAAAATAGGGGTACACCCCGTACCCTATACACACAAACACTAAGAAGTAAACAACAACGGGTACTTCACCTTCATCTTATCTTCCAGCTCCCAAGTGGCCTCCTCGACATCCTGGTTAGACCAGAGGACTTTCACCAGTCTCACGGACTTATGGCGAGTGTCTCGAGTCTTAGTGTTCAGAATCCGTACAGGAGTCTCCACTGATCGCATGGTCGGCTCTAAGGTTAGCCTTTCAGGCTGAAGTACATAAGATGGATGAGACATATATTTCTTCAACTGGGACACATGAAATACATCGTGCACCTTGCCCAGCTCAGCAGGTAAATCTAGCCTGTAAGCTACCGGGCCTATCCGTTCCGTCACAACATAAGGCCCCACATATTTCGGGCTCAACTTGCCTTTCTGGCCAAAACGAAACACTCCTTTCATGGGGGATACCCTAAGAAATACCTGATCGCCCACGGCGAACTCCAGGCCACGTCTGCGCACATCGACGTATGATTTCTGCCTATCCTGAGCTGCCTTCATGTTAGCCCGGATCTGGCGTACTTCTGACTATACTTGCTCCAGATACTCTGGTCCTATAATGACCGTCTCACTCGACTCATCCCAACATAATGGCGTGCGGCATGGTCTACCGTACAAAGCCTGGAAGGGAGACATCTTGATCGAAGCATGGTAACTGTTGTTGTAGCTAAACTCGATCAGATGTAACTTGTCAATCCAGCTGGTCTGAAAGTCAAGTGCACATGCACGTATCATATCCTCGAGTGTCTGGATGGTGCGCTCACTCTGACCATCCGTCTGCAGGTGGAACGCCGTACTTAGCTTCAGCTCGGTACCAAGCGCTTCCCGTGTGGATTTCCAGTACCTCAAGAGGAATCTGGTATCCCTGTCAGACACAATCGTTTTCGGTACCCCATGATGTCTTACAACTCTCTGTCGAAGAGTTCTGCAAGCTTTGCCACTTTCCAGGTGTCCTTCATCGGTATGAATCTAGCCACCTTGGTCAGTCGGTCAACAACACAACCCAAATCATATTCAGACCTCCCCTTGTAGGGGAAGCCCTACTACGAAGTCCATAAAAATGTCATGGAACTTCCACTCAGGCACTGGCATTGGCTGTACCATACCACCAGGCCGTCGGTGCTCAAACTTGACCTTCTGAAAAGTGAGACACCTCAACACATCATTTACATCCTTTTCAGCCTGTCCACCAAAATATCTTTTCATACCCTTATACATTTTTTGAATTGAGCTCCGGGGTGAATCGAAGTCGTCGTAGAACAGTGAGATTCACTCAGTATGCGCTCTTTCAGTCAGCGCTACTCCTCGGAATACATATTCGTTGACCATTAAGCCTAATCAGGTCAACATCGTGGAGTCGGAAGTCATACTTCGACCCTCGATGTGCCATCATAAGCTTCTGCCTGATCTCCTACATATACTGATCCGTCATCTGAGTACTCCGCACCGTTCAACCAAGCTAGAATGAGAGACTAGCGAATGGAGAGAGTGTGCTCGGCGACTCAATGCGTCAGCTACCACATTTGCTTACCCTCCTTGTACTGTAAATTGATGTCGTAGTAGTTAAGAATCGACCCACCTACTTTGTCTCATGTTCAACTCCTTCTGAGTGAACAATTATTTTAAACTCTTGTGTCAGATGGATTGTACGCTTACCCCCATACAAATGATGTCACCATATCTTCAATGCGAAGACAATGGAACCCAATTCTAAATCGTGGGTAGGGTAGTTCTCTTTGTGTTTCTTCAATTGCCGGGAGGCGTATGCCACGACCTTCCCGTGCTGCATCAATACACATCCCATACCTCTGCCTGATGTGTCACAATAGACCTCAAAACCATCTGAACCGTCTGGTAAAGTCAGGACTGGTGCAGATGTCAGAGCATCCTTGAGACTCTGGAAAGAACTCTCACAGTCGACTGTCCACTCGAATGGTGCATCCTTCTTCATTAAGGAAGTCATCGGCTTCGAGACACTGGAGAAGTCCTTCATAAACCTCTTGTAATATCCTATCAGACCGAGTTTAATACCTCGGACCTAATAATGGTGATTTAATTACTCTAATAAAATTATTAAAGGCCTAATGGTGCCTAAAGAGTATTGGTAAAGAGAATAAAACCAAAAGTAAAGAGAAAATGCTTGAAAAGCGAAAAACGCTAAAATGCGCATTAAATGAAAATAAGAGATATATGATCTCGTAAGGGTCTGAGATGGATTCCTAAGGCTTAGTTAGGCCTAATTAGTATACGGGAATGATTCCCGAAGAAAACGGATCCAAATAATGGATTAAAACGCTAAATAAGCATAAAAGCACGTTTTTCGAGAAAACCCGAAAACGTGACTTTAAGTGGTCAAACGGACCCGTAAAAATTATAGTTGATTAAATAACTATAAATAAGTATTAATGGGAGCTTAAAAACCATTAAAATTAATTAAACAAGAAAATTCCGGAAAACGGACCCGGTAAGTGAATAGTGTCAAAACCGGGAGATAAAACGCGTTTAATTCGAAAAGTCAAAAAACGACCCGGGCTATTAATTAATATGGGCCGGTTTTAATTAATATGTATACACCCATTAATAGCTTGCTAGCTATTAAGTAATAAGAGGACAAATAAGTAAATAAATAAAGCAAATAGTATAAAGTAAAAAGTAACTTAAGTACTTACCTCTCACCTCCTCCTTTCTTCATTTCACGGTTTGCTCCAGACTTGCAAACTTCTTCTTCCTCCTCTGTAACTCGCGACTACAACAGCACCAAGCCCTCACCTTGTCTCACCTCTATCTTGCTCCATTCTCCACCAAATCACACGAAATTGGTACCGTTGGATTCCTCTTGTTGAAAGCAACATTTTTCACCCTCAAAAACTTAAAACCCTCATTTTCATTTTCTTGACTGTAGCCTCTGTTGAAGTTTGAAGAGGTCTTTTGAGTCTCCTTCACCTCCTTAATACTCTAAGGTAAATAAAAGGTCAAGTTATCCATCTTTCTTGGCTTGTTCATGCAAAAATAAAAAAAAATGCCCACGTTGAACTTGGCTTCATTTTCAGCCGGTTATGTGTTTCAACAGAGGGTGAGATTTTCCTAGCCTTGATGTTTAAAGATGGCACTCAAGAGAACAAGGTAACTCCTTAGTGTTAAAGCCCTAAAACTAATTCTTGAAATATTAGTTTTGTGAGGAACGTGAGTATTAAACTAGTTTGTTATGTGTGGTTTGGGGTGTGATTGTAGACATCAATCTATACCTCTGCTGGTTGTGGAAACAAGAAGAGAAAGAGAGAATCAGAGAAGGAGAAGAAGGGAAAAAGGAAACAGAAAACTAATAAGGTATTGAACTTACCTTGGGTTGGTTTTGTTCTCTGTAAACCGATGTTGAAATGTGAATAAATGACCTTGTTTTAGTGTAGTTAGGATACTACAATATTGTTAGTTGAATGAGGAAGTTTGATGGGTTTGGGTGTGCAAAACAAAGTTAGAAACTGAGGTGGTTATGTGTGATAACAGAGGGGGAGTTTAATGTGTTCCTGTAATGGTTTTTTATGCTTATATAACAGGGATGAAAAAACAGATTTGTGAACTGATTGATGTGGGGGAAATGCTAAGAATGTAGGTAAGTTATGGCAAAATTTGTTTAGAAAACTATGGGCTTGAGTGTGTTAATAGGTGGATTGAAGTGGGAAAGGGAGGATTGAAAACTTCAACAGAAGCAAGAACTTGAAAACTGTAACAGGGAAAAATTACAGTGAAATGGGTATTTGACAGATGAATATATAGCATGGTTTAGGTTAGTTTTGAATGCCTAAACAATGTTAAACATGTTATAATATATGTGGAATATTAGGGAAGAGATTGGTGAAAGTTTAGAGTTTAAACAAGTTGAAAAACTTACATGAATTGCAAAACTACAACTGGTCCGGGTTTGCAAACTAGGACACACCCGACCAGCATCAAACACGGCAGAATGTAGCACAGACCATGTGGTCCGGGTTTGCAAACCAGAATACAAACCCGGACCACCCCAAAATTTCACCCGAGAGGTTTACACAGGTATGGTCCGGGTTTGTAAACCCACCCCTAAACCCGGACCACACATAAAGTCACCCGAGAGCACATTCCAGTATTGGTCCGAGTTTGTATCCCCGGACACAAACCCGGACCACCCCAAAAATTGCATAGAAAGTGTTTTCTTGCATTCTAATGATGGGGAATTGAATGGTAATGATAGTATAAGGTAATTAAGACATGAATAATGATGTTTAAAGGTCATTAGGAGTGTAAACCAGTTTGAGAGGTGAATGAGAAAGTTGTGAGCTTAAGAACACATGAGTAAAATTAAGTTAAACAGGATAATGGGGTTAAGTACGGGAGTATTAGTGTTACATACCGTAAAGCTTTGATGTTAATAAAAACATTTGAATGTTATCAGTGGCAAGTGTGAACCGAGGAACGAGTGGTGACCCGGTAAAGTATATCCATGGTGAAAGGTATGATTTTCTCATACTCCGCGTGCTAACCGAGTTACGTTGATTTGTGTGTTTGTGTGCCGGCTTAATCAAGATTAAAGCATGAAAATAATCCCTTGTTTGATTATGTATGTTGAATGAGCTAACATACTCGTATGCCGGTATGGTCTAACATAGAGTAAAGACCGACTCCTAGTGAGTAACGTTTGGCTAGAGACCCAAAGATCGGGTCCATGCTTAAGATAACGAAAACGTGCAAACACACAAACTATCCGTTAAAGTATAACGATAGCGCAACATATGAACTCCCTAGAATGTGAGGAGAAGTACGGGTTGAGTAAATACCCGATAACGGTTAGGAAACCATATTGAAACAATCCACTAAACTAATGAGAGTGGAAAGATAAGTGAACCTCCTTCAAGAGGATTAAAGACAGTCCGAAGATGTGAACTAGTAAGGAAGGTGAAAGAGACCTAAGGGATTAGTAACTCCCTTGTGACATGGTCGACCTCCTATATGAGGATTTTACCCGGTATAAGAAAAAACCGAAAGTATGAGTAAGTGAAATGCATGGGTAACTCTTAAACCTAAGATTAACCGAACTTAAGTAATGTTCCCAAAGTCATTAGAAACATCGAGAGTGATGCTCCTAGACTAATATACATTTAATACCCCGGATCTAAAAATGGTGATTAAATTACTCTAATAAAATTATTAAGGGCCTAATGGTGCCTAAAGAGTATTGGTTAAAAAGAATAAAACCAAAAGAAAAGAGAAAACGCTTGAAAAGCGAAAAAACGCTAAAATGCGCGTTTAAATGAGTGTAAGAGATATAGATCTCGAGAGGGTCCGAGATGGATTCCTAAGGCTTAGTTAGGCCTAATTAGTATACGGGAATGATTCCCGAAGAAAACGAATCCAAATAATGGGTTAAAACGATAACGGAGTTTTAAAACACGTTTTTCGAGAAAACCTGAAAACGTGACTTTAAGTGGTCAAATGGACCCGTAAAAATTATAGTTGATTATAACTATAATTAAGTATTAATGGAAGCTTAATAGCCATTAAAAATAAAGAAACGAAAAATCCGAAAACAGGCCCGGTTAGTGAATAGTGCCAAACCGGGTAAAATAACGAGCGTTTTCTGTCAGAAACTGAAAAACACTCTAGCTTAATTAGCTAGTGGGGGCCGGTTTTATTAGAGTAGCAGCCTCCCCTCTCTTGTTATTAGTTAGAAAATAAGAAAGAAAAGTAAAAGCAAAAAGTAAATAGTACAAACCCACTTAATCTCTCTCTTGCTCCTCATTCTTACTCTCACGTTTTCTTTTCCCACTTCCCACCTGAGCTCTCTTGCTTCCTCTCTGAAGCTCCATGGCGATTTGCAAGAGCCACCATCAGCTCTCTTCTTCTTCTTCTTCTACAAGGTTCAAATCAACACCAAATTGCAAAATAATTTCACCATTGGATTCCTCTCAACTTGGGGAACATTCCCTCCCTTCAAAATCCAAAAAGCTCACACTTGACCTCCATGGAAAAATCTAGAAATTGAAGGTTGAAGGTGCCGTTGGTTCTAAACCACCTCCTGGTTCCTTAAGGTAAGAAGTAAGTTCAAAATCTCCATTGTCTAGCTTCCTTTGATTTTTGGAAAAATTCCAACGTGAGTTCCTTCTCCATCCTTGCTTCAGCCGGTTTCACTTGCCTTTGTGGAGTGCTGGAACTTCACCCTTTTGATTGCCAAGCTATCCTTTTGGGTGTTCTAAGGTAATGCCTAAGCTAAGCTTTGAAAACTAGCTCTTGAAAATTCTAGGGTTAGTGAGGGATTGTGAATTAACTAGCTTATTGTGTATGGCATGGGAATGTGATTGTAGTTAGCAATCTAAACCCATTGGTGGTGTGGAAACAAGAAGAGAAGGAAAGAACAAGAGAAGGAAGAAGAAGGGAAGAGAAAACAGAAAACTAACAAGGTATTAAACTTACCTTGAGTTGGTTTGTCTATGTAAAACACATTTTTTGAACATAAGTAATGACCTTGAATTAGAGTAGTAATGATGCTACAATATTGTTAGTTGAGTGTGAATGTTTAATGTGGTTTAAGTGTGCAAACAAGCCTAGGAAACTAAGCTAGGCATATGTGTGAACCATGGGAATTTGGTGTGATTATTAATGCCTAAACCAAACAGGTGTGAGAAGTGTTGTGAGCTGTTTTAGTGTGGTGATAATGCTTAGGAAAGCAAGTAAGTGCTGTCAAAATTCACCTAGGAATGGATAGTCTTGAGTGTTTTATGTTAAGGAAGAAACTAGGTGAGTTAAGAGATTTAGGTGGTTGGTTAATGGTTAGAAAACCAAACTTTGAAGGAGAGTGTGTTAGGAGAAAAAATAATGCCATGTGAATGCTTGGAATGGCATCAGTAAGTGAGGTTAGAATGGTTTAAAGAAGAAACCAAATCTGTTACAAGTCTAGTAGAGAACAAGAGAAAAACTAGTTATGGAATATAAGTGATTTTGGGCAAGAATTTGAGTAAGGGTTTAACCCATGATTTGAAGGGGTTTGGAGCATGATTAATGGTGATTAAACATGTAGAAATCTTGTGGAAAGATTAGGGAAAGATTGAGTGTGGATTAAGGGTTGAAATGGGGGTGAAAAATAATGTTTGTTTCAGGTTGTAGCAGGGTCCGGGACCTAGTCCATGGACAAGGACCCGGACCACCCCTGTTTTTATGCCGAGAGCACACCCCCTGCTTTGGTCCGGGACTATACTCCAGGACAAGGTCCCGGACCAGGTGTTGTTTTTCACCCGAGAGTTTAGTAATGCTTTGGTCCGGGACTTAAGATAGGGACCAAGTCCCGGACCACCCCCAGAAACCTACAGAGAGTGTTTTAAAGGTTGTAAATGATAGGGGCTTGAATGTTAATGATGTTATAAGATGTTAAGGCCTTGTTTGGTAACATGTAAAGGCCCTAAGAAGTGTAAGAAAGTGTTAGAAGTGTTTGAGAAGTGAGAACTCAAATTAACAAGAGTGAAACCGAGATAACGGGATAACGGGGTAAATACGGGAGTAGCATTTTATTATGTACCGTATGAGTTTAGTGTTAACAATAATGTTTGAAACATTATCAGAGAGTCGTGCGTGACCCGAGCATGGTGAGATGCCACAGTAAAGTAAAAACCCCGGTGAAAGGTATGATTTTCTCATGCCCCGTATGCTAACCGAGTTACTCTGATTTGTGTGTTTGTGTGCCGGCTTAATCAAGATTAAAGCATGAAAATAATCCCTTGTTTGATTATGCATGCATTGTTGTATGTTGAATGAGCTAACATACTTGTATGCCGGTGTGGTCTAACTTAGTGCATAGACCGACTCTTAGTGAGTACTGATTGACTAGAAACCCGTTGAATGGGTAGTCACATAACCAATGGTATTATGCAAACACACACAAGCTATCGATTAAAGTATAACGATAACGGTTAGAGAACCTTATTGAAACAAATCACGAAATAAATATGAGTGGAGAGATAAATGACCTCCATCGAGAGGATTGAAGTTAGTCCAATAATGTAAACTTATAAGAAAGGTAAAAGAGACCTAAGGGACTATGTAACTCCCTTGAGACATGGTCGACCTCTTATATGAGGATTTTACCCGGTATAAGAAAATATCCGAATGTATAAGCATATGATTGTGAGGGTAACCCTTAAACCTAAGATTACCCGAATTTAAGTAAAGTTCCCAAGTCATCAGAAACATCGAGAATGATGCTTCTAAGACTAATATACATGATATATTATAACTCCGAGAGAGGAGTGTACGGGAACGAGAGTAGTCCGAGAGTAGTCGGACCTAAGTAAAAGAGATAGGAACTAAGAGAGAGTTCCGTGAGCTAGTTGAACCTTCCCACCATGCTAGACCAGAGTAGGGTCGAAACCGGGGAAGTAAGACTATGCTAGAGAGCCATGAGTTTGGCTTAAGTATGTATAAGAGTAACAAGCGTGACGTAGGAGACCTGTAGTGTCTCGAGAATCTACAAGAGCTTGAGTATGAATGACCCAAGAGTGTGGGTGAGTTATAAATAACCCAAGAGTGTGGGTGAGATAATGAGTATAAATAACCCGAGAGAAAGGGGTGAGTATATGTATGAGTAACCCGAGAGAACGGGTAAGTATAAGAATGAGTAGCCCAAGAGAATGGGTGTGTATACGAATAAGTAACCCGAGAGAGAGGGTGAGGTATCGAATAAGTAAACAAGGCATAGTGAGGAATAACCCTCAATGCCTAAGAGTAACCAGTTACCACTAACAACATTGTTATGTTAGTTAGGAATCGTGTTCCATGATTGGATGTAGATTCCTTGTGTGATATACATATATATTGTATTGCCATGATGCATGTTGTTTGATTAAAATGAACTCCATGTATATCCGACCCAAAGTAGTCGGCGTACCGCGGTTAGCACGCGGTATATGCGAATTTCATGCGCAGCGTAAGCTGACCCCCTAGGGGGAACGTTTTTAGTGTGCAGGCACTTGAAGCTGACCACCGTTCGAGAGAGTAGGATGGGGACTGCTGTGAGCATGGGTAGTTAGATTGTAATTACTTATGCGTTTGAATGAGGTGTAAGTCCGAGTATGTTATCGGCATCCGTATATTGTAGACTCGGTATAGTAGAGATATGAATTGAGTATTGTATTTGTATGAAGTTGTAACACCCCTACCGCTAATACCGTCATTACTGTACAATTACTTACCTTCGCAGCGGATAATACATACTCAACGGCGGGTGTACAATGCCGCTAGTCACCCACGTGACTAACAAGGCTAGCTACACTACTACATACTACCGGTCTGATGAAATGAACATACCGAGTACTCTATACAATACAATACTTCCCATTACATACTCAACCATAATACAATTACAACTCCAATACGATACTATACCGAGTATACTAACATCCTTAAATTTCCGATACAGTTTAAGCTTCCACATTCGCATTACATTACAAGTACCAATCCCTACTATGCAACTACCCATGCTTACGTAGCAGTCCCCGTCCTACTCTCTCGAACGACGATCAGCTTCGGGTACCTGCACACTAAAAATGGTCCCCCGAAGGGGTCAGCTTACGCTGAATATGATTTTCGCATATACCGCGTGCTAACCGCGGTACATCGACTACTTTGGGTCGAATATACATGGAGTTCATTTACATGCATACATACATACTCAGGCTACACAATACATTCATCAATACTTACATTTACATACAAGGTTCAATGTCTACTAAGGAAGACAGTTCGATAGTTGGTCGTTCGTATTAGTTACTTACTCGTTACTACTTCGGGGTTGTTCGATATTCATTACTCTACTCGTACCTGTTCCTTACTTGTTACTCGTTACTTTACTCTTACGTACTCCTCACTCCATGCTCATACCTTTACTCGTACACACTCCTTATTCCATACTCGTTACTATACTTGTACATACTCACTGCTCAATACTCTGTACTTACTCATACGCACTCATTACTCAATACTTACTCATACGTACTCTATACTCAATACTCAGTACTTACTCATACATACTCAATACTCGGTACTCATTACTTACTCGTACTTACGCAATACTCAATACTCGTTACTTGGTCTCTGGGCGGAGTCTTACACCAGACTCGCCACCGGACCTACATTCCGAAGGTTATACACTTAGCTCCTCAAATATACCATTGTCCATTTCTACCGGACTACTCAATTTCCCAACACCCCTCTCATGGAGCATCTTACAATCTCTTGGATTAGCCTAGAAGTATCTCTCTTGATAACCTCCACTAGCTTAGGGAATTACTACCGTCTAGCATTCTCAGGTTTAAGGGTTTCCCCAACATATCGAATACTCTCATGTTCGGGACATTACTTACATCAGTCGGGTCCTCTCATAGTGGGTCGACTAATTGCTAAGGGGTTTGAAGATCCCTCGTCATTCTTTACTACTCTCATGGTTCGTATCTTGCACCAAGAATGATTCCCTTAATAGGGGTTACTTATACACTTCCACTACTTACTGTTTGTGGTTTATTCACTTCGGTTCTCTTAACAATATCGGGAGGTTACTACTCCCGTACATTCTCTCACATTCTAGTGAGTTCCTTGATTTGTGTTCCGGTTAATGGTTTGTTGATATAGCGCGTTTCTACGGTTCTGTTAGTTCACAACGTGACTCTTGCCACGAGTCACTACATAACAAGACTCATCTATGAGCCGTACTACGCACTAGAGGAAGCCACACAATCAATCAAGAAGGGTTAGCTCACACAACATACATCAAGACATACAATGAAGGCAATAAATCATTTTCATGCTTTAGTCTTGATTAGCCGGCAAACAGCACACAAATCAACGTAACTCGGTTAGCATACGGGGCATGAGAAAACCATACCTTTCACCGGGGTTAGCTTTACCGTGGGTTCCCTTGTTCCTTGGTTCACATTGTTCCACTGATAATGTTTCAAACATGTCATTAATACTATGCTCATACGATACATAAAGAATTACTACTCCCGTACTTACCCCGTTATCTCATTGGTTCGGTTTATCTTAAGGTTTATAACTTGCAATTTCCTTGATTACTCCTCGTATCTGTTTATACCATTAATGACCCTTAAACATCATTACTTAGGTACTAATTACCTTATACTAACATTACTGTTCACTTTACATGCTTACTAATTCTTACTTATACAATTTCATTCTCATTCTTTACTTACTTCTCACTCTTACTCTAGCTTGTTATACTCCCAACGACTCTTATTGATGATTACTTAAGTCTCAAGTAACTTATGTACCCATGTCCAAGCAAGGCCTTATCTACAGCCCGTTAAAAATTCCTCTCGGGTGAAATTGAGTGTTGGTCCGGGACCTTGTCTAGGTCCTAAGTCCCGGACCTACATGGTTCTGAAGTCTCGAATCAAATTCTGTTGTGGTCCGGGTCCTTATACTCAAGGTAGTCCCGGACCATTTGTGGTTATCTCTCGGTTTTGATTTTGTAAAGTGGTCCGGGACCTTGTACTAGGGGCAAGTCCCGGACCTTAATGTATTGCAAATTCACGGTTTATTTTGAGTAGTTGGTCCGGGACTTAATGCAGGGCCCAAGTCCCGGACCAATATTGGTCTGTTACGAACAGAATTTTCTCACGCTCTGTTCTTCTTCTTCCTTTGGCTCATTGATTCCCCATTGTTTCTAATGTTAATATTATGTGTTTAACTACTTACCCAAGTATCTAACTTACCTAAAATCATCACCAAAATCAATTCTCTCAACCTACTGCTATCTTACCATTTTCACTATTTCACTTATTTTCCCTCTGTTGCAGTTCAACGAGTTGCTGCTACTGCTTCTTATTTATTTTCATTCTCTTCTACAATGCTAACAGCTCCTAAGTGATATAGTTTTCTCTCTAAATTTTGACATGGTGTCCCCTAAAAACTTAAGGTTTCACCACACTAGTTTGTTCACTCATCAAAGAACACAACCTGTTCACGGTTTGTGCATATATATGCGCATCAGTTCACACTTATACAGCAGCAGCTTACATATTTTTGTTTTGACAGATTTCAATTTATCTACCCAACTAATGTTATCAATACCATTATTCTCATCTGTTTTTACGTTTACAGTAGGTTTGCATTTGTTACGCAGTATACTTATATATATACCCACACGCATTATACAAAGCTGAACAGAGGTATGTTTTTACCTTGTTTTGCTTCTGTTTTTCTTCCTTCCTTTCTTTCTCTGTTTGTTTTCTTGTTTTCTTGTTTTACTCCGACCAACTTGGCTCCAGATAGTTGGGCAGTGGTAGTGCCAAACCGGCTAGAGAAATGGAAAATGGAAGTTCACGTGGGTTTGGTTTTTGCATCAGAGAATGAAACAAATGTAAACAAAGAAAGGTTTAGCTCTTTGCTTTACCTTAGGATTTATATGGAGAGAAATGGAGCTTCAACCGGTGCTGTGCAGCCTTCGAACGCTCACACCCAGAAACTTAAAGTTGCTTGTTTTAAATTTTTGGAAGGTGGAGATTACTCTCCTAAATGAGGAGATTCCAACGGTGTTATTTTTGTGAGATTTGGTGGTGGTTTGGTCTCTCAAAAATGGAGGAGAAGGGCTGTGTTCCTTGGTGTTTAGAATCGCCATTGCGGCTGCTTGGAGGAGAAGAGAATAAGGTATGGCTAGGTCTGTACGTGAGAGGAGAAATGAGAGAATAGGAGAGAGAGTTTGTGAGAGTTACTTTTTATTTGTTGTTGCTTTTGTCTCTTGTGAGTAAGAGAAAAATAAAGAGAGCTGTGAGGGGAACCAAAATCGGAAGCCCACAGAACCCTCATGGGTTTTGAATTTCTTTTTACAATATTGGACACACTAGTTTGTGCTTATTACAGTTTAAACCCCACAATTACCCGTTTTTGCACTATTCACTCACCGGTACCCGTTTTCCGGAATTTTCTCGTTTAATAAATTTTATTGGTTCTAGACCTTCATTAATATTTATTAATGACTATTTAATTACTTATAATTATTACAGGTCTATTTAACCCGTTTAATATCGCGTTTTCTCGGTTTCTTCGAAAAGCGCGTTTTAGGATTCGTTTGTGTTTTTAATCCGTTTTGAGGATCCGTTTTCTTCGGGAATTATTCCCGTACATCCATTAGGCATGAATAAGCCTTAAGAATCCTTGTAATACTCTAACCGAGGTCTCGTACCTCTTATGGTTAATTAAACGCTCATTTTAGCGTTTTCCGCTTTTTAAGCGTTTTTCTCCTTTCTTTGGATTTATTTTCTTTACCAAAAATTACTTAGGCACTATTAGGCCCTTAAATACTATATTAGAATAATTTAATCACCATATTTAAGTTCGGGGTATTTCAATCTACCCCCCTTAAAGAACTTTGCCCTCAAAGTTGGTGAATCTAATACTGTTACTTGTATAAATACGCTATGCTAAGGTTATGACCTCTACATAAAGCTTGTCAAACTCCAAATGTCTGACATGATGCATACTACGCATCCAAACAGCATGTCACTGCATGCATAGCAATCAAAAATATCCGTTACAAGCTTTCCATGGGGTCCGTCCGCAGATAAATGGGGTACCATCCCCTCCCATGTCAAGCGATCCCTCAGGTACCGGTCACGTTTGAACACTTACGCTTTCTGGTTCACGGCCGTCATGACTTGAGCACTTACGCTTTCTGGCTCTACGGTCCTTTGGTTCTGATCAAATTCATTTGCACATATAGAGATCCTCAGGCACTTACTCATACTTACTTACTCATACTTTACTCATACTTACTCGGGACTACGCTGCCCCAGTGCCTTTGGAAAAATACAAAACACACACTGTTACCGTACAATCGGTGTAGTGGTTTTAAACTACTCTACACTTCCACAGACTCAAAACTAGCTTCACCTCCTATGGTTTCGACCGGATACCCGTGCCTAGGCATGGAGGGTCCACTAGCGCCCGTGGGAGCGGTTTCAAAACCGATCCTCATTCTCAAGTTTGAAGAAAAACATTGTACCAAGATAGTTTTGGAAATTCATTTTGAAAACTTGCATACATCTCCCGAATACCATTTATGATGATTATACCTATTACTAGTGTCATTGTTGTGACCACTTAAGGGAGCTTCCAGAGTCCTTCAACCACAATGTGATCAGCATTGGTGTTGAATTATCCTTCCACCCCAATTTGTGTTCGGCTTCCCTTGATCGCTAGCAAATCAAGTTCCACTTCCCACCTCAATACAAACAGACAGCTCGTCAAACATTATTTCATTTTCTATCTTTTTAATCTTGCTACTCATAATCATACACATACATTTTCCAATTATATAATTCACTTGCTTACTTACTAATCATCTCATCCAATGTTACTACATCATCTCCAACTACTATACTTAAGAAATTCATGGGTAATATCCCATTAATTTACAATACTCCAATTTATACTCATAAACATACATCGGTTTCATACCGATTTATACTCATTACGTCTCCCATACATACTCATTCCTCATACTATTACCAATGGGGTTCTCATTCCCCTGGAGTTTCTCTACTTTTCTCTATTCTTCCAATAACTACAATTACACGATGAGTGAATACGAATGTTTATATAACATAAGTATCAACCATCAAAACGAATTCTCTTGCGCTATGCGCATTGTAGTTTACGCACCTATCACGTAAAACATACATTTCGCGGTTTTCGCTCTACCCCCCTTAAAAGGGATTACGCCCACGTAATCTACCATGTGTCAACACTGGACATTGGTCGAAGGCATTCAGCCGTCATGGAGTGGTTCAGCTTCCATGCGGTCTATTACACAATGTTCCTTGATCAAAGGGTCTTAACCGTGTTACTGGTAGTCCCCGCATCAAGAATGTTCATTGGAGTTATTCAACTCTTAACCGTGTTCGGTTCTAGCCTAAATGGCTTTAAGGCATTGGCGATTAACCATTTATTCACTAGCTGTATTTCCCTTAGGATTATGGGCCCACTAGCTTCTGCTGCGCGACCCTGATAACTTGGGTTATTCGCCCTTCTCGTTACCTTTAATGTGTTACACATCACCTTTTTATCCCTCTTATTGTGGGAATAAGGTTTATTGACCAGTGTGGTGTTCTTTTACCGTGCACAACTCATGAGTTTTAGTTCATAACCAGCTCTTGGAATTATATATACTGTTGTGGTTTATAGTGATCTTTCACTTGGTTCCTCCGACTTATTGTCGGTTGAGGTTAACACTACTTAGTTGTAGTGCTTCCTCTATGATAGTAGCTTCTGAATTATACCAGTTTCTCTGGTTCATTACAAGTGTTCTTTACTTGTATGACCTGCATTTCAATGCGTCGGTCCTTGTGACTTTCTTAAGTCTCCTTTCACTTTTATTCCAATGGAATTCACGTCTTGTGATTGTTGTGTGTTTCACACTTTCGTGCTTCTTTGGCCTTAGGCCGCACGGTTTGTTCCTAAGCTTTTGCTTAGCTAGCTTATGCTATGTTCACTGGTGAAAGGAAGAATTTACTACTTACATTTTCCATATTCCTAGCTATCCCACTAGATCATTAACTACACAAGTGCAATACCAAAACACTCAGTCCTACAGAGTGCAGAGGCGTGAACCCTTGGCAGTAACTCTCTTATGAGATCGCAATAGGACTGATCGTTACTCCTTCAGGTGGTGCTTCATCATTTGGTGCAGACTTCTGGCTTGTTGCCGGTCTGTCTACCATCTTGTATTAACAACTCCATAGTATTGGGTGATTATTCACATACATTGGTCGCCTGTTGCGCACCATGTTCTTACTGATTCTGTGCTAGCTTCAGCTCATGTATTTCCACTATTTATATCATTGTTTGGTGTTTATACGTCTGAGCTCCTTGAGCGTCATTTACTTATACTTTATGTTCCCACATATCGAGTTCTTATTGAACCGGTTACTCCTTAGTTGTCAACAGCTCCTGTTGAAGCTTATTTTACGTTGCTTGGCAATAATTGCATGTTCAAGCTTAACTACATTAGTAGTTCTGAAAGGGATATATTTCCCGGCAGTTACTGATGGTATCCCCTTCTTGGGATCCAAGTGTTCACCGCTCTCGCGGTCTCACTGTATCCGTGGGTCATTAATCTTTTATTGGTGTAGTCCTTGACCGCTTTCCATAGGGTTCACAATGGGTTTTGCAACCGTCGAATTGTGTATTGTAACAGTTTCATGGCATACTAGCCATATCGCCTAGAGCTCTGCTCATCATAAGCCGTTCCAAAGTGGTTACTTCTCCGTATACCATATGATGGCTTGGAGGTGATACTGGGCTCCATGATAAGATCGTCGCATCACGCTTCCGTTGTTGGAGACCCTTTTTGTATCTGGTATTGGTCGATACCATTTATTAATTTGGGGTATCCCCTGTCAAGTGGGATCCCTTCGGTGTTCTAACCGTATGTTCGTTCCAATTGTGGTGTCCTTACACATTTGTTCAACTGTGTTGACTTGATACCCTTTATGGATTGCTCCTGGGTAGTACGATTATATGGTAGCATCTGGCTGACATTATGAGTATGTTCAGTTTGTTATCCACCTTGCGGTTCTGGATCTGAGTTATCCGTTGAGGTTATAAGTCTCCCGTTCCTAGGGTAGACCATTGGTGTTTTTCCTTATGTTATAACGGTTTGATATTTCTTCGGTGATGGATGGTATTTCCGGTACCTTATAACATCACCCTGTGTGTTTGTGGTAGTTGTTCTGGGAATTCTATCCCGTTCATTGAACACTAAAGTGTTAATGTTAGGCATTTGCCTTACAGTGTTTAGACTGGGTATTCCTTCCAGTTTTCATACTTTACTTCAATCTTCAGGACATATCCAATGTCTTTATTCAGTTGTTGTGCTTCTTGCACTTTTAACTCTTAATTATCCTCCTAGAGTGAGTTCTTGACTCCTTTAGCTTGTAAGCTTACCTGAGTTTCCTTTGCTCGTTTGAGGTATCTAACTGTTATGTTTGAATTTACTTATGGTCCGTAGAACGGAGTTGACTACTTCCCGTGTTTCGTACACTACATGTATACATACGTGGGGTACCTTCTTGGCACGTTACCACTTACCTAACTATATGTCAGGCCCGCAAGCTCCTTCGGAGTGCGGTCGTCCCACATCCCGTATTTGGGTACACTAGTAGTGTTCGTCACACGCCTAGGTGAAGTATTCTATTGCCAACTCCTCTTGTATCATCTATGATACTCACCGAAATTCCGTCGATCCAGTTTTAAAAATCCAAGTTTAAAGAAGGGTTTGTGGTTTTGAAAGAAAATTTGGGTTTTGAAATAACAGTTCGGTGTTAAAGAAATTCTTCATGGCGTTGCCATGATTCAGGTCCTGACCAGGTTCAGCTTCTTGCTGACCGGTATACTCTTAATACAATGGTCGGGCCGTTAGGCCGTTCCAAGGTTTCATTATTTAGATACTTAGGATTGGTGATCCTATATTTGCTCCATTCGTCATAGCGGTACTTTAGCAAGTATTTGCGGGTTGTTAAAAGTCTTCCAACCGTCTTGTAGTTGCTGCACTTGCCCTGGGCAAGTGCGCGGGTAGGTTGTTTTTCGGTTAACGTATACTGGTTACGGTATCGTTTCCATCCATATTTGGCGGTTTATTGGATCTTTCTTTGATCCTTTAATCTTGGTGATCGATCTCTGAGTCGCTTCTCTGTATACTTGACATGATTGTCGTCCATCCGGGTGTCTCACACCTTCAGTGTGGTTAACGAGACTTGACTTATCCTTAGGAACCAGGTTGTGGTCCTATAGGTGTATGTTATGATTTCTTTCATAGTTATCTGAACTATGTTGTTCTGTTATTACAGCCTCTTGGCATGTAGGTTTGGTATTAATCCAACCTCGACTAATTCCTTAGTCGGTTTGTATACCGTTGTTGGTATCATCAAAGATTACAGTCCGTAGACTCTTGTCTCGTGCTACTCCATTTTCCTGCTTCATTGTACGCTGTGCTTCTCTCCTTGCTGGCTACGCATGGTTCTCGCGACTGCGAAGCATGTCGCCCCATGGTGCCATAAATTCCATTATCCTTGTGTTTAGGATCTTCATTCCTCCGCCATTAAGTGCGGTCTTGTCATTCAACGGGAACCGTTCGGGACTTCCAGTTCTTGGACTCTACCGTATGACAGGTTCTTTTCTAATAAGGTTTACTTTGCAACTGCCAGATCGGGTTTTACCCGAGTGTGAGAGGTCTTTCCATCTCTCTGGCGTTATTGTTCCAACTTATACTGGGGTTGCGGAGGGCGGGTATGGTTACTGTAGGTATCCAGATCACACTGGAAATTCCTATCTAGCGTCCTCACACACTAGCACTCAACCCATAGCCCTAAGTCTCTACTTCCTAACTCGGTTTACCTAAACTCGGTATTTCATCCATCAGAGCGATACTTCGCTCTGATACCACTTTTTGTAACACCCCTACCGCTAATACCGTCATTACTGTACAATTACTTACCTTCGCAGCGGATAATACATACTCAACGGCGGGTGTACAACGCCGCTAGTCACCCACGTGACTAACAAGGCTAGCTACACTACTACTACCGGTCTGATGAAATGAACATACCGAGTATTCTATACAATACAATACTTCCCATTACATACTCAACCATAATACAATTACAACTCCAATACGATACTATACCGAGTATACTAACATCCTTAAATTACCGATACAGTTTAAGCTTCCACATTCGCATTACATTACAAGTACCAATCCCTACTATGCAACTACCCATGCTTACGTAGCAGTCCCCGTCCTACTCTCTCGAACGACGATCAGCTTCGGGTACCTGCACACTAAAAATGGTCCCCCGAAGGGGTCAGCTTACGCTGAATATGATTTTCGCATATACCGCGTGCTAACCGCGGTACATCGACTATTTTGGGTCGAATATACATGGAGTTCATTTACATGCATACATACATACTCATGCTACACAATACATTCATCAATACTTACATTTACATACAAGGTTCAATGTCTACTAAGGAAGACAGTTCGATAGTTGGTCGTTCGTATTAGTTACTTACTCGTTACTACTTCGGGGTTGTTCGATATTCATTACTCTACTCGTACCTGTTCCTTACTTGTTACTCGTTACTTTACTCTTACGTACTCCTCACTCCATGCTCATACCTTTACTCGTACACACTCCTTATTCCATACTCGTTACTATACTTGTACATACTCACTGCTCAATACTCTGTACTTACTCATACGCACTCATTACTCAATACTTACTCATACGTACTCTATACTCAATACTCAGTACTTACTCATACATACTCAATACTCGGTACTCATTACATACTCGTACTTACGCAATACTCAATACTCATTACTTGGTCTCTGGGCGGAGTCTTACACCAGACTCGCCACCGGACCTACATCCGAAGGTTATACACTTAGCTCCTCAAATATACCATTGTCCATTTCTACCGGACTACTCAATTTCCCAACACTCCTCTCATGGAGTATCTTACAATCTCTTGGATTAGCCTAGAAGTATCTCTCTTGATAACCTCCACTAGCTTAGGGAATTACTACCGTCTAGTATTCTCAGGTTTAAGGGTTTCCCCAACATATCGAATACTCTCATGTTCGGGACATTACTTACATCAGTCGGGTCCTCTCATAGTGGGTCGACTAATTGCTAAGGGGTTTGAAGATCCCTCGTCATTCTTTACTACTCTCATGGTTCGTATCTTGCACCAAGAATGATTCCCTTAATAGGGGTTACTTATACACTTCCACTACTTACTGTTTGTGGTTTATTCACTTCGGTTCTCTAACATATCGGGAGGTTACTACTCCCGTACATTCTCTCACATTCTAGTGAGTTCCTTGATTTGTGTTCCGGTTATGGTTTGTTGATATAGCGCGTTTCTACGGTTCTGTTAGTTCACAACGTGACTCTTACCACGAGTCACTACAACAAGACTCATCTATGAGCCGTACTACGCACTAGAGGAAGCCACACAATCAATCAAGAAGGGTTAGCTCACACAACATACATCAAGACATACAATGAAGGCAATAAATCATTTTCATGCTTTAGTCTTGATTAGCCGGCAAACAGCACACAAATCAACGTAACTCGGTTAGCATACGGGGCATGAGAAAACCATACCTTTCACCGGGGTTAGCTTTACCGTGTGTTCCCTTGTTCCTTGGTTCACATTGTTCCACTGATAATGTTTCAAACATGTCATTAATACTATGCTCATATACGTAAAGAATTACTACTCCCGTACTTACCCCGTTATCTCATTGGTTCGGTTTATCTTAAGGTTTATAACTTGCAATTTCCTTGATTACTCCTCGTATCTGTTTATACCATTAATGACTTAAACACCATTACTTAGATACTAATTATCTTATACTAACATTACTGTTCACTTTACATGCTTACTAATTCTTACTTATACAATTTCATTCTCATTCTTTACTTACTTCTCACTCTTACTCTAGCTTGTTATACTCCCAACGACTCTTATTGATGATTACTTAAGTCTCAAGTAACTTATGTACCCATGTCCAACAAGGCCTTATCTACAGCCCGTTAAAAATTCCTCTCGGGTGAAATTGAGTGTTGGTCCGGGACCTTGTCTAGGTCCTAAGTCCCGGACCTACATGGTTCTGAAGTCTCGAATCAAATTCTGTTGTGGTCCGGGTCCTTATACTCAAGGTAGTCCCGGACCATTTGTGGTTATCTCTCGGTTTTGATTTTGTAAAGTGGTCCGGGACCTTGTACTAGGGGCAAGTCCCGGACCTTAATGTATTGCAAATTCACGGTTTATTTTGAGTAGTTGGTCCGGGACTTAATGCAGGGCCCAAGTCCCGGACCAATATTGGTCTGTTACGAACAGAATTTTCTCACGCTCTGTTCTTCTTCTTCCTTTGGCTCATTGATTCCCCATTGTTTCTAATGTTAATATTATGTGTTTAACTACTTACCCAAGTATCTAACTTACCTAAAATCATCACCAAAATCAATTCTCTCCCTACTGCTATCTTACCATTTTCACTATTTCACTTATTTTCCCTCTGTTGCAGTTCAACGAGTTGCTGCTACTGCTTCTTATTTATTTTCATTCTCTTCTACAATGCTAACAGCTCCTAAGTGATATAGTTTTCTCTCTAAATTTTGACATGGTGTCCCCTAAAAACTTAAGGTTTCACCACACTAGTTTGTTCACTCATCAAGAACACAACCTGTTCACGGTTTGTGCATATATATATGCGCATCAGTTCACACTTATACAGCAGCAGCTTACATATTTTTGTTTTGACAGATTTCAATTTATCTACCCAACTAATGTTATCAATACCATTATTCTCATCTGTTTTTACGTTTACAGTAGGTTTGCATTTGTTACGCAGTATACTTATATATATACCCACACGCATTATACAAAGCTGAACAGAGGTATGTTTTTACCTTGTTTTGCTTCTGTTTTTCTTCCTTCCTTTCTTTCTCTGTTTGTTTTCTTGTTTTACTCCGACCAAACTTGGCTCCGGATGGTTGGGCAGTAGTAGTGCCAAACCGGCTAGAGAAATGGAAAAATGGAAGTTCACGTGGGTTTGGTTTTCTCATCAGAGAACAAAACAAATGTAAAACAAAGAAAGGTTTAGCTCTTTGCTTTACCTTAGGATTTATACGGAAGGAAATGGAGCTTCAACCGGTGCTGTGCAGCCTTCGAACGCTCACACCCAGAAATTTAAAGTTGCTTGTTTTAAATTTTTGGAAGGTGGAGATTACTCTCCTAAATGAGGAGATTCCAACGGTGTTATTTTTGTGAGATTTGGTGGTGGTTTGGTCTCTCAAAAATGGAGGAGAAGGTGCTGTGTTTTTTTGGTGTTTGGAATCGCCATTGCGGCTGCTTGGAGGAGAAGAGAATAAGGTATGGCTAGGTCTGTACGTGAGAGGAGAAATGAGAGAATAGGAGAGAGAGTTTGTGAGAGTTACTTTTTATTTGTTGTTGCTTTTGTCTCTTGTGAGTAAGAGAAAAATAAAGAGAGCTGTGAGGGGAACCAAAATCGGAAGCCCACAGAACCCTCATGGGTTTTGAATTTCTTTTTACAATATTGGACACACTAGTTTGTGCTTATTACAGTTTAAACCCCCACAATTACCCGTTTTTGCACTATTCACTCACCGGTACCCGTTTTCCGGAATTTTCTCGTTTAATTAATTTTATTGGTTCTAGACCTTCATTAATATTTATTAATGACTATTTAATTACTTATAATTATTACGGGTCTATTTAACCCATTTAAAATCACGTTTTCTCGGTTTCCTCGAAAAGCGCGTTTTAGGATTCGTTTGTGTTTTTAATCCGGTTCAAGGGTTCGTTTTCTTCGGGAATTATTTCCGTACATCCATTAGGCACGAATAAGCCTTAAGAATCCTTATAATACTCTAACCGAAGTCTCGTACCTCCTTTGGTTATATAACGCTTATTGTAACGTTTTTCGTTTTTACAGCGTTTACTCATTTCTTTGGATTTATTTTCTTCGCCCAAAATTACTTAGGCGCTATTAGGCCCATAAATACTATGTTAGAATAATTTAATCACCATATTTAAGTTCGGGGTATTTCAGGTTCCAATTGGCGTTGTCACAGCAATTGTTGGAACCAACAATTGCCCCCAACATTTTCCCTTAAGACAATCTGAGCTAGAGTTCATGGCGATCGATCAAAACGATCGATTGCCCCCAGTATTTTCTTTGATTAAACGTGCGAACAAGTCTCGTCCTCACAGGGTCAAGGCTTATGTTTTGATGTGGTGCTTCCTAACCTACACTCGACGTGTTTGGTGTTTGCACTCGTTTCTCACTTACGGTCACAACTTCTCAACCATTGAATTTGACACTTGTTAGATTTACGCATTCAACCTGTTACTTTCACATGATTGGATACACAACTACTAAGTCGGAAGTCTTTTGAGCTTATAACGTGGCTATAGGGTGTGATGAATGATAACAGGATAATGGAGGAATGTTTAGGATATGTGGGGCTTTAAGGATGACCAAAGCTACAACTTGCACCGTCTCTCGGACTTGTCTTCTTTGCCTTGAAGTCGTTTGGCTACTTCGTGATGACTCTGTTTATGAGCTTGGGGCTTGGGACTTTTGAGTTGTTCCTTGCACCTCCTCTCTTTTTCCAATTTTGGATTTCTTTGACGCTTTTCAGGTTTGCCTTTCTTTGAATCTTTTTCCTTCGGGGTTCTTGTGTTTCCCGGTTTTGAACTTTGAGAGCTGTTCTTGGTGTTGGCTCACTTGGATCCTGTGCCACTTTGGGACCATTTGCGGATCGCTTCGTCATGCTGGTAGCAATTTTGCTTCTTTGGACTTGTGAAGTTGCTGTTCAGAAGTCGGGCTCCTTGCTTCCTCTGGTCACCAGGTCGGTTATTCATCATTGGCTGGCTTGTTTGTGGAGTTTGTAAAAAGAGGATGTTCACGAAAAGCTCAACGGGGGTGCCTAGGGTGCAATGTCAGGGTTCACAAGCTTTTTGGTTGTGTGGTGCTGTTCCTAGGTGCTTCGTCATCCCTAATAGTTGTGTGTCCGTTCTTTGTTACTTTTCATAGGTTTAAGCGTAAATTTACAAATTATCTCCTTCGGTCGAAGTCATGCCGTTTACCTTACCTTTGAATGTGATCTCTCTAGAGTCATGTGAGAATGACACGCTCTTTCGCTCTTGGTTTTACCACTCAAGGCACTCTCGCGAGGTGTACACTCAGAGTCTTGTTTGCACGTTTAAACAAAAGAAATAAACATTATCGTTCCTTAACTCAGATTGCCCCCAGTATTGTTGTGGGGTTCACTTAATAAACCTTAGAATGCCCAAGTTATCTATGGAGGGTGACTGCATGGGTGATGATAAATGATGGTGGTGAGTGGCGATGGGGTGATTGCTGAATGATTTATCTTTTTGTTCTTTTGGTGGCAGCAACTTTGTTTTTATGTGTCTGGTAAAGTGGCGGAAATGATGGAATGCTGTGACATGTGTGGTAGCTGTAATGGAGGTGGCAAGTGTATGAATGGGTAGACGGTTTTGTATAAGGCACACGAGAGTATGGGCTCTGTTTACAATGCTTAAAGCATGCCCTACAAAAGAATTTCGCGCTAAGTGCTCGGATGACGGTGTAATTCATCTAACCTACAAAAGAATGCAAAGCCTCAAAGAACGAGAATCCTTTTTTTATTAATGCTTCCTAAAATGTTACAAGACGAAATGAAAACATGCTTATGCAAAGAACTTCTTGAGCTTATCCAAATTGACTAATCCCGGGAGCTCCTCTCCGGTGCTAGCTAGAACTAAACTTGCTGCACCATATGAGAACAGTTGTTTCACCAAGTATGGCCCCGACCACTTGGGTCTGAATTTCCCTCTCGGATCTGGTAGATCAGCCCTAAGTTGCTTTAGCACAAGATCACCTTCTTGAATTCCTCGTTGTTTGACTCGTTTATTGAAAACTCGAGCCATTTGCTTCTGGTAGACCTGGATACACTCAAGAGCTCGCAACCTTTTCTCGTCCAAGAAAGCCAAACTGTCAAGCCTTTTTTCCTCCCACTCAGACTCGGGTATTTGCAGCTCGCTCATGACTCGTAGAGCCTTTATCTTCATCTCAATGGGCAGCACTGCCTCAGTCCCGTAAACCAGGGAGTAGGGAGTAACCCCAGTGGCTGTCTTTACTGATGTCTTGTAACCCCAGAGAGCCATCGGTAGCTTGTACGACCAATCTCGGTAGGTATCGACCATTTTGGCTAAAAGCCTCTTGATAGTTTTATTTGCCGCCTCAACGGCCCCATTTTCCTGTAGGCGGTAAGATGAGGAATGATGATGTCGGATTCCATATTTCCTCATGAGTTGCTCAGTTTCGGCCTTGTACTGAACACCATTGCCTGGAACAATTTCGAAAGGCACACCATATCTGCAGATAATCTCACTTTCAATAAACCGTGCTGTTTGCTTGGCCCCCAGTTGGGCAAAAGATTTAGCCTCCACCCACTTGCTGAAATAGTCGATCGCCACTAGGATGTAACGATGGCCATTTGATGCCTTGGGATGTATTTCTCCGATGATATCGATTCCCCATGAAGTGAAGGGCCAAGGCGATGCCATATGATGTAAGGGTAGAGCTGGGAGGTGTTTTAGATCTGCATGGACTTGACATTTCTGGCATCTTTGACGTACTGTTGGCAGTCATTTTCCATGGTTGTCCAATAATATCTGTGCCTCAGAATCTTGCGTGCCAAGGTGTGCCCACTCATATGAGTCCCACATACTCCAGCATGGACTTCATCCATTGCCACTCTTGCCTCAATTTGTGAAAGGCACCTATGAAGGGCCCCAGACGACATCCTTTTGAACAACCGTCCTGCCACCATCGTGTAGCTGAGAGCCAGTCTTCGAATTGCCAAATGATCTTGCTTGCTGGCGCCCTCTGGGTATATTCCCTTTTCCACAAATTTCTTGATGTCCTGAAACCATGGTTCTTCGTCCACCAATATCGCACTTACTCGAAAAGAAGGTTCGTGCCGAAGGGTCACCTGGAAAAGGATATGCTGCGCATCTTCCGACATTTCAAGAGAAGAGGTAAGGGACGCCAGGGAATCTGCAAAGGCATTATGTGATCTAGGAACATGGGTGAAGCTGATATTTCTGAAGGCCTTTTCGAGCTGCGCTAGATGACGGTGATACGACACTAGTTTCTCGTCTCGAACTTCCCACTCGTTGTTGATGTGACACACAACCAGGAAAGAATTTCCGAAGACTTCAATATCCACTACCCCCAAGCCCAGCGCCGTTTCGAGGCCCAGGATGCAGGCTTCATACTCAGCCATGTTGTTAGTTACCTTGTAGCCTAACTTGATAGAGGTAGGTAATCGCAAGCCCTCCAGCGAGATGAGCAGAATACCCACTCCATAGCCATTCCTATTGGCAGACCCATCAAAGTATAATTTCCACACCCCTTTTTCTATTGTCATCACGTGTTCATCAGAAAAATCATCATTGCAACACGACTCTTCGGCAATTGGATTATCAGCCAAGTGCTCCACTATTACCGACCCCTTAATAGCCTTTTGTACGCAAAATTTGATGTCGAACTCTGACAGCAGAAGGGACTATGACAAACGGCCGGTTAGAACTGGCTTTTCTATCATATACTTGATTGGATCCATCCGAGAGATCAAATGAATTTCACTCCCTAACAAGTAATGTCGAAGTTTCTTTACTGCCCATACGAGTGCTGCACAGGTTTTGTCGATTGAGGAGTACCGAGTTTCTGCATCCACCCATTTCTTGCTAAGGTAATAGATGGCGTATTCACGAGGTGGGTCACCCTGGTTCTGAGCCAACATAAGCCCCATGGAGAATTCATGGGCCGCCAAGTAGAGGATCAGAGGCTTCCCTTCGATCGGCGGCACCAAAACAGGTGGCTCCTGCAAATATTCTTTAATCCTCTCAAATGCCTGTTGGCTTTGTTCATTCCATTTTTTCGGAGCATCTTTCTTCAAGAGTTTAAAGATAGGCTCACAGATTTCAGTCAAATTTCGGATGAAACGGCTGATGTATTGCACCCGTCCCAGAAAGCTTCTAACCTCCTTTTCAGATTTTGGTGGCTGCATGTCCCTGATTGCTGTAACTTTGTCCGGGTCAACCTCAATGCCCTTTGGCGTTATCATGAAACCAAGTAGCTTCCCACCAGTCACCCCAAAGCTACATTTTTCCGGATTCAGTCACATCTTGTATTGCCGGATGCGTTCAAAAAACTTTCTGAGGTTGACTAAATGATCGGTTCTCCGCTTAGCTTTCACAATCATGTCGTCCACATAGACCTCAACTTCCTTATGCATCATATCATGAAGGATTGTGGTTGCAGCTCTTTGATAGGTGGCGCCCGCATTCTTCAGACCAAAAGGCATTACATTCCAACAATAAGTTCCCCACTGTATGTGTGAAAGATGTTTTGTCCTGATCTTCCCTTGCCATTTTTACCTGATTGTACCCGGAGAACCCATCCATGAACGAGAAAAGCTCATGCCTCGAGGCTCCGTCGACCATGACATCAATGTGTGGTAATGGGAAACTGTCTTTTGGGCTGGCCTTATTGAGGTCTCTATAATCAATGCAGACCCTAATTTTCCCATTTTCTTCATTACCACAACAATATTGGCGAGCCAGAGGGGATACTTGACAACTTTAATGAAGCCAACCCGTAGCAGCTTCTCTATTTCCTCTTTCATCTTAACCTGCAGTTCTGGCTTCAAACGTCGCAACTTTTGAATTTTTGGTGCCGCGTCAGGATATGTCGGGATGTGGTGTTCTGCTATCTCTAGGTCTATTCCTGGCATATCGGCGTAACTCCAAGCAAAGACATCTTCGAATTCTCTAAGCAAACCTATTAGCTCATCCTTTTCATCCTTGCACAATGATACACCCAGTTTAACCATCCTGGGGCTATCAGACGTCCCCAGATTAACTTCGGTGGTGTCTTCTATGGGCTGTGCCTTAGGGACCTTTGTTTCTAGCTCACTTAAGATTCCCTCATCATCGAGCTCTATGGAAGTTTCTGGAGATTCACTACTGTCATGGCTGAATTCTTCAAGAGGGTTGACCACTGGAGGGGCTTCTAGCGAATTGACCTGGGCTTCCGAACCCTCTATCACAGAAGCATGTTTCGCCTCAAACTCCGTGAGGTTACTACTGAGATTTTCCAGTTTAGACATGTCGAAGTCCCCGAGTTTCCCCTGATTACCTGTTTGATTTTCCCTTGGTTAGCAGAGGTTTACGCAAGGTTCAAGGGTCAGCGTCCATCAAGATTCTAGGTTTGACGAAGGCCTCCCGTACGAGCAAACAAGGATCATACAGGTTAAAAATGTCCTCACTTGACGTTCTAACAAGTTGGATATGGATCAATCCGGAGAGGTGCTTGGGGCGCTAGCCCAGGTCACCACAAAGGAATAGGGCTTGCACGCTATTCTCTTTGGGCTTCCCCAGTTTTTTCACATCACCTGAAGGTATGCGTCTACGGTTGGGTCTTTGACTGACCAAACAATGGGCTAGGTAAGGGTACTGCCAGGAAAATGCTTGGGGCTAAAGCCCAGGTATTAAGGGGGTGTGGTTAGACGACACCCTCCTTTTTTTTCCCCCCACTTATTCACATCACCTAAGAGGTGTGAGTCCCTGACAGGGGACCCTCAAACGGGTCCTGAGGTGAAGTTGGTTTATGTGGACCCTCGCTCTCATATGATGCAAAGGTGCAGAAATTTAAATTGCGCACAAAAGTAAACAAACAATATAATAAAAGCCATAAACAATTATTCAAGTTAAGCCCTCTTTCTTAAAACTAAACAAGTTAAAATTAAGAAGTTTGTCCCCAGCAGAGTCGCCAGTCTGTGAGCCTCGATTTTAAACCTTATCCTATGTTGATTAAAGCTGATTAGGATCTAACCGGGTTTTAGGTCCACTTATAACCTAAGATTAATAACTATGTCATATAGCAATAATTATTAAAAACCTAGCCTAGCTCACTGGAACCTATTATGAGTCGCCACCTAATTTTAACCTAGATTAAATTAGGAAAGGTGAGTTCGGGTTCGGGGGCTTGGTATTCGACTTATTTAGGGTTCAAATTACTTTCATTACCCTTCTTAGGTCGTTTTTCCTCTACTTGGTTTATTTACGGCTTTCTACAAGTTGTTTTTTAACCTAGGTGTGCGCTTCTGTTTTTTTTTTTAACATTTTTTGACAGAAAATTAAAGTGAAATTGAAAGTTACCTAAACTAGGTTTTCGGAGGCAGAATTAGGTCAAATTTTAATTACGTCCGTGGCCACAGACCTAATGTCTGAGACCACGGACCCCAGTTGAATTAGGTGATTTCGAAAACAGAACTAAAATAAAAATGCAAACTTGAAAAGTCCGGGGCCACGGACAGGGTGTCCGTGGGCCCGGACATGTATTGACAGAAACCCTAAAATTTGAAAAATTGAAAAAATAAAATCCCGCCACCGTCCGTGGGTGTCCGTGGTCACGGACAACCCGTCCGTGGTCCCGGACAATGAGTCTGAGGTCACGGACAACCCACGGACAGTGGGGTTTTCGATGGTTCCCGAGGGTGTTTTGAGCTTAATTTTATGGGTGTGTAGCCTGAAAGATTTTAAACACGTTAGTAACTGAAAGAACTCAATTTGACATCAAATTAATACGAAACTTAGCAAACAAGTAACAAGACAGTACCTAAAATAATCAGTAATACAGAAACGAAAAAGAGTTAGTTTAAGCCCAAATTTTGAGGCAAGACTAATAATGTCGTGGAGAGTTAGGAAAGTGGAATTTCTACCTGTTTTACCTTCGGATTCACAACGATTCTTCACACCGGGATTCGTAGAGTGCTCCGTTTGTGGCAGACCCGAAAGATTTTCGAACCGAGCTTCTGGTGGTTGGTTGTTCTTGCTGTTATTCACGTGTTGGTGGTGTTTTTGTGGGGTTTTTGATGATTATTGGTGCTTTGGGGATTGGAAAACGTGTTTAGATGGTGATTTCAGGGGATTTTTGGTATGATTCGGGTGGCCGGGTGTTGGAAAACGTGAGAGAAAGAGAGGAGGCTGTGCTTTCTGTCTTCCTAGGGTTCTTGAGCATATGAGATTCTTCTTTCATCAAAAAAACCTATCCCTTATATAGACTTTCTTAAAGATAAAGAAAATCTAGTAAAAGTAAGATTTTTTGATATTTTAATTAAGTGACTTCCCAAAGGAATTTTGCTGTGAAATTTTAACCACGTGTCAAGGATGACAATTATGAATTTTCTGAAGTGGAATCGAATTTTTTAAATGTTGGAAAATTTTTAAATTTAATTTCTCGTCAGATTCAGTCAAAATTGCTAGAAATTATTGGAAATTCGAAAAATCAAAATTCCAATGCCATTATGCTTAGAATGTCATCCTCTACCATGGGTTAAATATCAAAGCATTTCAAGCTGATTTGGGCATCTTTCGGAGGAGAGAGAAAGCCTATATGAGGTCTCAAGAGCCTTAAAATTACAAAAACGCCCCTGCCAATGATGAAACTGCTCCTCATGCCCTGGGATGCGCCGATCGAGCCAGAATCCCTCATTACTCGATTAAATGCCCTTCACAACACAAAAACCTTGTAGACCCTAACCAGGGGGTCAAAATTTTGGGTATAGCATTACTTTAGTAAGATGTTAGGACTTTTATTTATTTTTATTAATGTTGCAACGTTATAGCCAATATGATTGATTTGCAGTGGGTTGCTTATTTAAGCAACGATGAGAGAGAATTAAAGTCGATTTCACACCACTGCAGCAATATTTTTTTTTCATTATTTTTATTTAAGGGTGTGGAATCCACACTACTGTGGATGCCCTAATCTACAGGACGAGACTCATGGCCCACATCGGGGCTTATGAGTCATTACCGATTATCGTGAGTTCGAAACTCAGCATTGACCTTATTTTTCGCAGATGAATTTTTTTTATCAAGGACTTTAGATTACAGTTATTCAAAGAACCGAATTAAAGTCCACTTTTGATTGCGGTTGCAAGAGGAACCATAATTTAAAGTCCTATAATGCCAAAAAAAATTACGACTTTTTCTCACAATGTCTCTCAAACCTCTGTGCACTACTCCTTCTCTCTGTATCAATCTTCTCTAAGCTCCCGACTCCACCACCGACTTCGTCGCCCCATCATAGAGAACGACTCCACCACTAACTTCGTCGCCCACCACCGAGTCTGCCGCCCACCACCGAGTTCGCCGCCCACCACCGACTTAACCGCGCACCATCGACTTTGCCGGCCACCAGTAGAGCCTACATTCACAGTAATTTTGTTGTCTTGGCGAACAATAACATGCTCTTCGACATATTTAATTTTCACGCTTCATTCAGTAATTTTGCTACCTTTATTAACCAGCAAAAATAATGCATAATCTGCACCTACGCAAAGAATTAAATGATTGAGCTCTTGCACACTAATTTGAAGACGAGGCTGAAAATTGTAACCAGTAATACACTCGAAAGTTTGGTTTGGGCTACTCTTCATCACTAATTTTGATATTCTAACTGGCGAAAATTTGTGTTTTGTCTATGCCTTTGCAGAGATTAAACCTGATTAATGCATGCTCTGTGATTAAGAAGTTTAGGTTTTCTGAATGGCAAACATACATGCTCTACGATTCTGTTCATTCTCTTCTTGTGTCATTAAATTAGTTGGATTTATTAAGCTTAGGTTTTATTAAATTAGCTTTAGTTATGAACACTTGATTAAATTAGTTGATATTAATTTGTATTTGTGGTTGCTAACCGTATGAGGTATCTAATGTGTTTTTGGTTAGTGGTGATTCTACTATCACTGTTTTTGGTTCGGCTTGGATACAATTAATGGTTCATAATGAGTACAGTGTGACATTTGATTGACAACTGATTTGGGAATGTTAAAAAAAAATAGGGGAGATGCTGCCGAATTTTTCTAAGATACGAGATGGTTAAATATTGAGGACTGAATGAAAAGTATTTTGAATTATTTAGGTTTGTGAGCATTTGTTTTGCGTTGATACATTGAGTTGGTTAGGTTTATAATTATTACCCTTGACACTTAATTTATTTTTCTTCTTTATCAGGCTAGAGCTACCATTTGACGGACCTGTTAGTCCGTCCAAAGTCTCACCTTCACACTTTCACACTTCAATTATATTGATCAGGTTAGTTATAAATTGTTTATATTAATCTCATGTTTTGTTGACTTTGATAAACTGTGTTGGATTTACTTGATCATGTGAATGACTACAAAACTAAAGAACATAGTTACCCGTCCATGATGGTCGTAATAGAGGTGTGTATTGGATAGTAACCCGGCCAGGACTTTCCATGATTGTTAATCCCTCACCTAGGTTGTGAATGTGTTTTTAATATGTAATTATTGTAAATTTCGATAGTATCTCTCTACTGTTCTCCGTGCATATATATTGATTAGTTTCATAATATCATGCATCTAAAGAGTTTTAGGGAGATGCTGTCGAAAATTTTCAAAAATTACATATTAGACACGTTCATTTGGGATCTAACGTGATTGGATGGTTTAGGATAAAATATACCCAAATTGAAAGAGAAGACCACGGGTGACAAAAACTACCTATTTTAACATTAAAAAGGAGATGGGATACTTGTGGATGTACAACAAATTGGAAAAAAAGTTTCTTGAAGGAGTCGATAAGTTTTGCATAGTGTTAGCAAACAATTTACAACCTTCAGATAAGGGTTATATATTTTATCTATGTTCGAGTTCCAAACAATTTGAGGTATGGGGTTGAAACAATTAGGATCAGTTTATCCGTCGTGGATTTACAAAGGACTACAAGATATATAGTCCGATGGCACGGTCAATGTGTAGAGGATATTCTTGAGCCCGACGAAGAAGACTGTACTGGGAAAGATGTAGAGACAGATGTCAGAAGCAGTACTGCTGTGAGTGATGTCAACAATACTGTTGTGCCCCAAGTTTTTATTTATTTATTTTGTTTCTGCTTGCAAAGGGGGGGGGGGTTCATGTCATTCTAATCTTATACTACTGAGCTTATGACATTTTACGGTCATTAATATTGGCTTTGTGGAAGGAAGGATAGAAATGTCATATCCTTTGTGTTTTTATTAAGTTTGGAAGAGTTATTTCCTTTAATTATTTCCTCCTTCTCATTTTCATTTCTCGTTCAGTCTCTCCCTTCCGCTTCACTCTCTCCAGTAGCTTCTCCATTGCTTTCCTCCTCTTCATCTCTTCTCCTTCTTCTCCCATTGATTAATTGCTGGGAAGATTTTGCTTGTGGGCTTCCATTCGTCAGTCAGTCGTCTTCCAGGTTTGTAGATATGGATTTTGATTTCATTCTTTTTTGAGTTCCTCCCTCTCCCTTTCCGATTTTGGTTTCGGATCTAATTTTTCATTTCGTTGTTTGTCAGTCCGTGTGGGGATTCGAGGAGGGTGATGTGTGGAGTCATAGAGATGTGCTTTATGTCGTATGTGAGGTAGATGGTATATGGATCCGGGTGTATATTCACCCACGCGAGTTCCGGTTATTGTTTATGTTTCGTATATGTTTGTTTGATTATATGGTTTGTGGTGATTTGGATTTGTTTCTGATTTGTGTTTTCACTCTGTTAAAACCTTGTGAGAAGTAGTGTTTTGGTTTTGTGTATTTTGATATGAAAGGATTATGCTTTAACAATGCTGAATTGTGGATTTGGTTTGCTTCTGTTTCAACATTGTTTTTATGCAAATTCGATGTGTCCGAACGGAGTCCTGGCGGGTGCCTATGACGTGTGTATTTGCTAACAGTTTGCTGTGTCCGGACATGTAAATCCGGACGGGATGCGAGGACAGATTCTAGAGTTGCAGTTGACTTGTGTCCGAAACATGCAAGTTTGGACACAAGTCCGAGCACCGCATATGATTTTCTCAGATTTTGTCAAGACTTGTAAGTTCGGACAGATGTCCAGACGTCCCTTGGATTTCAAACTGGACATGCGTCTGGACTTATGACCCGGATGTATGTCCATACGTTTGTTAATCTGCTGTCTGGCGTGCGTCTGGACATGTAAATCCGGACACATGTCCGGACGTGTGTGTTTTGCAGTTTGGCATACGTCCGGACTTGTAGGTCCGGACCACATGTCCGGACACCCCTTATGGTTTGCCTAAATTGCTCGTTGAGCTCCGTTTTGACTTCCATTTGCGGGGTTATGATCCCCTAACTGTGTATAAGCTATCTAATATGTTTTAGTATGATTTTACATGTGTTTTCAGTTCTGAAGTGTTTGTTTACTTCTGATCTTTGATTTACTCTGAAGTATGTTTCAACCTTTGTATTCTGTTTGGCTTTCGTGTTTTGCTAGTCGGTATACGACTTCTGTTTTGTAAAGCTTCTGTTTTGGGGACCTAGTAATTTGCTGAGTCTTAGATAGTCGGGTCTGGCTATCTCATAGCATGTTGCGCAAGACGTCCTTCTAATTTTTTCATCAGGGTTTCTCTAGGATGTTTAGTGACAGACGGGTCCATAGCTATCTCTACGGCTTCTGATGTGGGATCTACGGATCCATAGGGCCATAGCGTTTGCCCTTCTAATGTGTCAACTGGTTTCTAGGGTCCCGCCTCTACTTTGTAAAGTACTATGTTCTGAACCACTTTATCTGATCTCCGTTCTGAAATGTGATTGTGGTTTCTGATGTTCGTTCTGCTCTACTTCTGTCTTTGTTTCTATAAAGCCTCTGATTTTGTAAAGCTTTTGTTTTCTAACTGTCTTTCACTCTAATTTATGATTTTTTTGTTAAGTATATGTATATATATATATATGTATGTTCAGTAAAACGGTTTTGAGCATGCTCAACTGATGAAGTTTATCACTGCTGAGTTGTGTTTGCTCACCCCTATTATTCTGACTATTTGTAGGTTTTAGCTTCTGGTTGGAGATACTGCTTTTGCGTTTAGTGTGGTTTTCAGTTTTGTATTCTGTAATGTTGGCTTAAGGCCATCTATACTTTGACATTAACTATGTGTGTTCAGTTGGCTTCCGCTTTGTAACTTGTTAAACAAGCTGTGTAATAATTATTTATGTAATAAAATAGTACTTTGGTATTCGTTGGGATTCATTAGAGTGTAGCCTTGCATATCTTAGGTAGTAAGCGTGCGACATGTGACGGTCTCATAACTAAGGTGGTTTTGGGGTCGTTACAAATATAATTGACAATGAGTTAGATTTTTATGACATTGAGACAATGCTGAAAGATGTTGAACGACATAACTCCAACAAATTAGACAAGTATGAAACTATGTGTGGATTCATTCAAAATATCACTGTACGCAGGATGTGATGCTACAAAAGTTAGTTGAGTGTTGTACTAAAGTTGTTCAATTTGAAAGTGAAGTTTGGTTGGAGCGACGTAAGCTTCACTGCCATTCTAAAGTTGTTGAAAGACGTACTTCCCGTGGATAATCTTTTACTAACAATAACGTATGCAACAAAAAAACCGATGTGCCAAATGGGTATGGAATACCAAAAAATCATTTGTCCAAATGGTTGCATGTTGTACTGGAAGGATGATGAATTTGGTGAAAGTTGTTCAGCATGTAGGGAATCACGCTACCTGAAAATACAACAACATGACATCAGTGATAGTAAGAAGAGTTCACCTGCTAAGGTACTATGGTACTTGCCCATCATTCCAAGGTTCAAGCGATTATTTGTAGTTGAGAAAGACGTAAAGAATCTTAAGTGACATTCAATTCACAGGAAGAAGGATGGCAGATTGAAACATCCTGTTGATGTGCCACAGTGGAGAAACATAGACAAAAAATGTCCTGATTTTGGTGGGGAACCGAGAAACCTAAGGCTTGGTGTGTGCACTAATGGAATTAACCCTTACGGTACGCTGAGTAGTATATACAGTACTTGGCCAGTGTTGTTGGTAATTTACAATCTACCGCGTTGGTTGTGCATGAAACCCAAACACATTATGTTGTCTCTAATAATATCAAGTATGAAGCAACCGGACAATAAAATAGATGTTTCCCTACAACCACTGTAGAGGATCTACAACTCATGTGGCATGAAGGGGCAACAGTGTATGACTCATATGCTAAAGAGGATTTTAGCATGCGTGCTATGCTATACTGCAAAATCAATGACTTCCCTACTTACAGTAATCTTTCACAATATTCTATCAAAGGGGTGTTGGCGTGTCCGATTTATGGTGACAACACTTTAGTATACGCTTGAAACATAGTGGTTAAAAATGTTTACATGGGTCATCGGAAAATGCTACCAAAAGGACACAAATACCATAAGATGGTGAAGGAGTTTGAAGAGAAAACAGATCACAACATAGCGCGTCCGTCTTTGACAGGTACCGAGGTTTATGGAAAAGTGCAGAATGTTGTTAATTACTTTGGTCCACCTGTCAAAAATGCTTAAAAATGTGTGGAAAAAGAAGTCAATATTTTGGGATCTTGAGTACTAACAACATCTATAGGTCAAACATTGTATTGACGGAATGCATGTTGAAAAAAGTATGGGTGAAAGTGTGACCAAAACCTATTGAACATAAAAGGTAAGATAATTGATCATTTAAGGGAAGGAAATATCTTAATGAGTTGGGCATACATAATGAGCTTGGTCCAAAATAACAAGGAAAACACATGTTTTTGTCTCCCGGATGTCACATTCTGTTTAAACAAGAGAACCATAGTTTATGCAGTACGCTTAATAACATCAAGGTACCATCGGTTATTTCTTAAAATAAGGAGTCTAATGTCAATGACAGAACTGAAGTTAGTAGGAATAAAATTTTACGATTATCACGTGTAGATGCAAGAATATTTGTATGTTGCAATACATGGGATCTTGCATGATGCTATAAGAAACACAATCACAAACCTTTGTGTGTTTCTAAAGCAATTTCCGATAAAGTGCTTGACGTGAACACTTTGGAGAATCTACAAAAAGATCTTATTGTTACCATGTGCCAGCTAGAAATCTATTTCCCCCCTTATTCTTTGATATCTTGGTACATTTGCTTGTACATTTGGTAAGAGAGATCAAAGAGTGCGGAACTCTGTATCTTCGGTACATGTACCCATTTGAAAGATACATGGGTTTGTTGAAGAAGAAAATGAAGAATCATCGTATCCATGAGGGTAGTATCATAGAGGGAACTATAACAAAGGAAGTTGTTGATTTCTGCACCCATTATCTGTAAGGTGTTAAAATCTATTGGTCTTTCATGTTCTAGACATGAGGGCATACTCCATGGTGTTGGTACTGTTGGAAGAAAGTTGAAAAGAATTGACATTGAAGGTCTTAACAATGCTCATTTGTTGTATTGAGTCTCATTGAAGATTTTGAACCATATCTTGATGAACACTGTCTGTTCTTAGAGCACAGCATCCTGACATGAGTGACATCAGATTAAAGAATGAGCAGAATCAGACTTTTGTGAATTTTTTCAAACAAAGAGTAATGTATGATCGGTCCACGAACATGCCAGAGGAGGTGAAATTGGTGAGTAGATTCACATTTTGTACAGAACGTCACGATCATAAATCAGCGTCTCAAAACAGTGATGTAGAGGTAGTGGCTTATCAGAACTTGTACAACATCAAGGGCGTGGGACAGAATCCTATAGGGGGGAAACAAGCATACTACAGTGTGATACATGATATTTGAGTCTTGGATTATAACTCATATGAAATGTGTGTATTTCGTTGCAATTGAATTGATAACAAACATGGCTACCGTGAGGATGATCAAGGTATGAAACTGGTTGAACTGTCTAGAGCTGACACCCACTGTTGAGCCATTTGTTGTTATAACGAAGGTAAAAACAAGTTTCTTATATCACTGATCCTTGCAATCCTAGATGGTCTGTTGTGCCAAAGGTAAGAGATGAATAGTTAGAGTGGATGGTGTTGTTGATGAGGATGACTATGACGCAGAAGATGAAACTCCAACTGCTCCCATTTCATTACCAGCAGACATTGAGGTCACTACCTATCATGATTATATACAGTCAGACCATGACAAAGGAATGTGGATTGATGATGATGGTTTACGTAAGTTTGCATAAATGTTTTTTAATTTTGTCATCTTTTCTATCCATTGTTTGTGAATAATTTTGAAATTTTTTATATTGTATCATTATTTTTAGTCGTTAGCTAATAATTACATTTTTTGTTTTGTAGAAACGGACACTAACAAGGAATTCAACCTTCACTATCCTAAGACATTTGATGACACTGATGGTGCCCGGATACAATAGTTAGTTGAGGCTCCTATGACGTCTACCAGCACTGGTACGAAGAAAGCGAGGGACAGAGTGCCGACTAGAGGGCTAAAGCTGCATAAAGAATCTAAGATAGATCTAGCATAGGACAGGTACAAATGATATTGCGGCGGCATTAGAGTAGAGTTTTCCAGCATGTTGGGAACTCTGTTGAAGTCATGTCATGTTTCAATCAACCTCAAGTGGCGACGAGTTCAAGAAGAAGTGAAAAGGTGATATGGGCGAAAGTGCAAGAATGGTACAAAATTCCAGAAGATGCGAATGACACCATTCTTTCACTTGTAGGCGGTAAAGCTAGGTCATTCTGCCACTATCTAGTGAAGAAGTGGATTAACACAGAGAACCCAAATCCAGTGCCACCGTATGTTGTATACAACGGCATGATCACTGAGAAGGAGTGGAAGTAGTTTTACGAGGAGCACCAGACTCTAGAGTTCAAGGTATGCTAGCTTCACCTTATAAGTATCTTAAAACACATCTCTACTATTCATCTGTAAATGTTTACCTAATTATTTGTTTAACAGGAAAAGCAAGAACAAGCAAGGCTAAACCGTGTGAGCCAATGTCAATCCTCATACAATGGGGATAAGAGAATATGTGGGCAGCATGGAACAATAGAAGCAAGTGGGTTTGTTGATTCGAAGGAACGAGGACGGTATTGAAGGCCCCATTGATGATCTAGCTGACGCGAGTAGGACCCAGATCTACTTACGGGGATGCGAGAAAGTAACTAAAAAGGGTCAGATGGAGTATCCTCATCCTGAGATGACACAACTAGCTGCTCAAATTGTAAGCGTTTGAAATTGTTGAATGATTAAATTGTTGACCATAAGTTTCAATATTTGTAATTTAGTGTTAATTTATTATAATTTGGACAATCTGAAGCTGCACAGATAGGAGAGATAGATGTCTTCTCTCCTCTTTCTTAAAATGATCCTCTCAATCAAGCACTTGGGCTGAAGGATCACCCTGGATGTGTTAGAGGATTCGGGGGAGAAGTGTGTCATAAGCACATTATTCCGAAGTCTACCAAAAGAAGTCTGGGTGTTGCTGATTTTGAAGCAATGCTCACGGGGTGAGCAAACGGTTTAAAACGGATATCCATAAACAGAAGTATGAAATAAAGTACGATGTTCAGTTATAATTGAATTTAATACTAATATCTGTTTTAACCGATAACCGTTTTTATGTTACACTAATAACTGTTAATTGCCCGAAAACCGAAGTTCTTTAAATAACCAAACTTCCTAAAATAACCGAAATAAATGAACTTCCGAAAATAACCAAAATAACCAAACTTTCTGAATTAACCAATAATCAAAACATAAACCTAATTAAGTGAATAGTGAAAATATTAAATAAAATTCTTGGGTTAAGAAAAAAAATATAAAAATATTTTTATAAAAGTTTGGTTAATTATTATGGATAACTGAAGTTTGAATTTCAATATTTGATAACCGAACCATACATTATTACAGATAACCATTTTAACCGAAATAACTGAACTTTTGTAAAACAATTAAAAAATACGGTGATCGAACTGAAAAAACAGTTAATTCAGATAACTGAAATAACCGCCTCATTTGCTTACCCCTACAGTTGAGAGAAAGCTAGTTGTTGAGCGTCCAGCTAACGTGAAGAGACTAGTTGCTGAGCGTCGAGCTAATGAGCAGAGACTCAGAAAGCTATGGAGGCGATGACACAACAGAGTCAGTAGCATCAACTTGATCCTCCCCGGCCCTCTTCCTCGTCTAGTTATGCTGTTGCTCCTGACCCATACCCATTTTCCAGCCTCAAGGTTAGCTCTCTTTCAATGTTGTCCTTCAAGGTTAACTAACATTAGGCTTACAAATTTATTAATTTAATGACCATGTCTGTTAAAGGTATAGAAAAATTGTCATCTTCAATTACTGGTTGATGAGGTTAATGTGGATGTTGCTGACGGGACAGTCCTACCATTAGGGCCACACACTTCGATTGATTTCCACCATCTCCCTGTCTTCTATGCGAGTGACCCTGGACCTCGTTGTAGAAGGATATGAGCATGTATTCCTTTCGATGGTTGTTGATAACAAGTGCACGCTGATTGAAGCAAAGGGGGACATGCTACCATGGCTATCAAAGTTTTATCATTGACACTGATAAGGTAATAGCCTTTAACGTTTGGGATCAAATATCAAGTTTTATTGTTTGTCCAAATTTTAATGTGGTTACGTTTGGATAGATCCCTCAGATGCCCCCTCGGTGGAACATCATGAAATGTGAGTTAATGAGGAGATCAACCAGCCGATAAGAGGCACGAGAAGTGGTCAAGAGGACACACATGTGACTATCCGCACTGCAAAGCAGTCCAAGGTAGTTGTTCGTGGTAAGTATAAGGTAGTAGAGAAGACTACAACGCCCCGCCACTGATCAGTGCTTCTATGAGAGAAGGTTCACACTACCAGACATAATGGTTAAACTCTTGGGGGCCAACCAATGAATCTAAACGACAAGATACAACAAAGGGGCACTCAGGTCACCAGCATCACGATGGCTTTGCCACTATGATGAGGATCAATTTACTTTGGTAAGCTTTGAAGACCTCAAGGAGAAGATCTGTGGAGATTTTTTAGTATATCCACCATCTAAGCTTATTGTTTGTAAGTATTTATTTCCTGCAGTTGAAAGTCTTATTAAATAAATAAATAAAATATTATGTCTCACTAGCTAACATTTTTATTATGTGTCATATATAGATGCTCGTGTTTAAAATTGAAAAAGAAGATCATCCACAAGGTTTCGGTAGTGTGCTCAGAACGTTTTTCCTTTGACGAGGCAACTAGGGATTCTGTAGGGTTCATGCGCTACTTGGATCATTGCTTCAATCTTGTTGAGTGGAATTACACCAGCTATTTGATGATGCCATATCACCAAGCGTGAGTATACTTTTGAATTTGCATATTAATTATTATGTTAAGTACTTTATTATTTTTTGCTAATGTTACTGAATTTAAAATTGTAGCAATGATTAGGTTCTATTTTAGTTTTGCACCACTACGTCAACATTACTCGTGCTAGATCCATTGGGATAGTGGGATGATTTTAAGATAGAAGACTTAGTCAAGAGGTAAATCTGATGCATACTTGTAAGTACTTGAATCAAATTAATGATATTAATTTTTCATTGTGCTTAATTTTTTTATATATATGCAATAGTGCTCATAAAAAAACCACCATTCATGAATTTAATCAATTGACAATCAAATACATTGAGGTACGGGTAATTCATATATCAATCGTACTAATTATCGTCAATTTACAACTATTTTCACATGTGTTTTTGTTGTATAGTGCCCTAGGCAAGACGACTCAAAGAGTTGCGGTTATTTCATCATGAGATACATGTATGAGTTTTGGGTATCGAGGCATTGGATGATGAAGATAAGGTAAAATAATGCTTGACTTATCTTACTAATTGTTCGATCAACTCTTTTTTGAAATTATACAGATTTGGGTATAAACTATTTTGTATTCCCTTTCTTTGCACAAATTTGTGCTCACTTTAGAAGATTTACATCTTATTTGCCAACAGACTTAGTTTTTGTGAGAGAGCATTTACCTAACTTTCTTCTCAGGATTGAGTGGTAGACTAGAAAACCCGTTTGTATATTGTCGCCAGTATTGTACTGTTTTATTCAAGTGGCGAACTAGATAGCTTTAAATATACTCTGATTGTAAATTGTAAGTTGTTGGCATAATTTTGTTAGTTTTGATTGCATTGCATTTATGAAAAAGTTGTGATAAATGCAAGTGTAATTAGGGTCGACACGATTGGTGTGTTTGTGACATTTGTGGCAATTGGAGCTGCTATTGTACTGGATATGTTGTGAAAATGCATTATTCTGTAGGTTTATGGTGTATTTGTAAAAAAAAACAATGGACTTTAGATTACGGTTTAAGAAGAAACAGTAATCTAAAGTACAACTGTAGAAACCTGGCAAAGGTGACCCGAACCAGAAAAAACCGAACCGATCCAACCCGATCCGAACCCGAACTTAAACCGAATAGCGTGACCCGAAATGTGACCCAAAAATCCGAACCGAACCGAACCAAAACTGAATCAAACCGAAATTTGGTATAACTGAATCCACCCGAACCGAATTCACTCGAACCAAATCCACCCGAACCGAATCAACCCGAACCGAATCAACCCAAACCGAATCCACCCGAATGTTTTGCTAAATCTAAATCTACTATAGTTGTTCCAACTGTAAAAATAATCATGAAACCAAAAACACATAATGGAGAGTTAGACATCCAATAAGTGTTTAAAACATTCATAAACTGTGTTGTTACTCTTCCCACACTTGTATGTTTTGCTACAAACTATAGATGTTTTGCTTTAAAATGTTTTATAATACAATTTAATGTGTATCATTACTATTTTATAATACTATACTAATTTTGATTTTAATAAAATTAGGTTTTTTTATGTTTAGGACATGAGACTTGGGAATGGTTTAAATGTTGATGAAGTTTAATTATAAAACCTAAACTTTTAGTTGAGACATATACTATTCAAGATTAATGTGTATATGCCTAAAGAAAATTATACAATAAAATGAGGAAAATAAATATTCCAAATGGTAGATTATTGTGAATCGTGAGATAGACTAGCATTTTGGAGCGGATGAATAAGGTTTGGAGGATAAATAATCCCCACCTTATTCCATCTACCTTAACAATTTAACCTAAAATGTTGTATAAGACAATGTAATGTGTATCATTACTATTTTATATTACTCTATATTTTATAAACTTAGGTTTCTTTATTTTGGACTTAGGAATGGTTTGAATGTTGATGGATGGGCGTGGACGTGTGACGCTTGTGCGAGGCGATGATGGATTGGGTGTAGATGCGCGACACTTGTGCAAGGTGATGAGCTCAGGGTATGACGGGAGGCATGACGTCGGGTGTGGGCGGGGTAAACTGGACGTCAATTGCTGAATATTGACCACTAATTCACAAAAGCTTAATTTGTACTTAGTCTATACAATTAATAGTTTAAATTCATTTACAAAATTTGTCATCCAGTTTGATTTTATCCAACCTATACACAATAGAGGTCTTGATCAACAGTAACACTATATTAAAAGAATTTGGAGCCGTATATGAAAATCAATGCAAGTTACGAAGGTTGCTTCAAATTTGTACTTTAAAATTTTTATCAATTAAACCCGGATAAGTCACCCGAATTTGACCTATAACCCGAAAAAACTGAATGACTCAAAGGCTAACCCGAAATGAAAGCACCCAAACCCGAACTCAACCAAACTGAAATAACCCGAATCAAATTTAAACCATTGAACCCGATCCGATCCGAACCAAACCGAATAGTAAATATCTACAAATTGACCCGACCCGAACTGAACCGAACCCGAACCGAACCCGAACCGAGTGACCCGAATTGCCAGGTCTTATGGTTCTAGCAAGAGCCGTAACCTAAACCCTTAAGCACATGCGCCAAAGGGCTTTTGATTACGGTTTCTTCTTAAACCGTATTCTAAAGTTTGCCAGAACCAGTACCTAATTAAGGCTTTTAATTACACTTTTTAATCGTAATTAAAAAGCTCACGGGTTTAGATGACGTAGGTGTTAATTACGGTTCAAAATTATAATTAAACATCATATTTAACCGTCATCTTTTTCTTCCATTCCACCAGTGTTAGAAACTCAATTTTCTAAAACCTATGACCTCAATAGTTTCTCTGTGTGAATTCACAAAAAATTACAACCTTTTGATGAGTTAATTCGAGTTTAAACAACTTTTTGTCTAATAACTGTTTGCTAAGTTTCAATGTGAAAAAGACTTCAAATTGAAAACTTTTCACCACTCAAATTAGGCACATACCCATGAAATTTAAGCTAAAAATACCGTAGGAATCATCATTAAAATTGTTGCCTGAGAGTGGTCCGAGACCACGGGCACCATGTCCAATACCACAAACGCCGCATCTAGGACCCCGGATCACCCACGGACAGCAACAAAAAATAAAAAAGTGCAAAATTAGGTCATGTCTGTGGCCACAGACGCTCAAAATTTTAATCTTCTATAACTTTGAATTTTTTGTTCAAGTTGATAGATTAGGGAACGTAGTCACGGACATTAGGTCCGTGAACATGGACGGTGGTAAAATTTGACCTAATTTGGCTCCTGTAACCCTAATTTAGGTTAGTTAAATTTTCACCTTTAACTTCTATAAAAAAATGTTAAAAAGCACAACAAATACAGAAATTTGCACACATAGGTTAATCAACTTTATAATGACCCTTTTAATGACATAAGTAGAGGGAAAATAGCTTTGAAGGGTAGAGAAAGTAATTTGAATAAATTATCAAGCCTCTGAACCCGAACTCTACCGTTCCAAGTTTAACTAGGTTAAAACTTAGGTGGTGACTCATAATAGATTCCAATGAGCTAACCTTAGGTTATAATTATTATTGTAAATAACATAGTTGTTGAACATAGGTTATAAGTAGACCTAGAAACTGACCATATTCTAAAACCATAACAACATAGGATAAGGTTCAAAATCCTCAAGCTCATAGACTGGAGACTCTACTAGGGGCTTAACTCTTAATTTTAACTAATTTAATTTTAAGATAATGGGGCTTAATTTAAAATTTTCATCAAAGGCTTTATTATATTTTTTATTTACTTGTGTGCGCATTATTTTCTTTATGCTGTTATTTATCATATGAGAGTATCGAGGGACTACGCAAACCGATTTCACCTAGACCCGCTTTAGCGGTCTCTATCTGAGACACATCTTTCGGTGATGTGAATAAGTAAGGGCAAAGAAGAGGATGTCGTGTAAACCACTTCCCTTAATACTAGAGTTTTGGCCCCTAGCACCTCTCCGGCAATACCCTTACCCAAGTCCATTGTTTGGTCAGTCAAAGACCCGTTCATAGATGCACACCTCATGGTGATGTGTAAAAAGTGAGGAAACCCAAAGAGGATAGCGCGTAAAACCTATCCCTTTGTGGTTACCTGACCACAAGCATTTATTCGGAATGACCTTTACCCAATCAGGGGCAACCGTCTAGTGAGGACATGCATACTAACCCTGTGTGATCTTCTTCTATGATTAATCTTTGTGTCTTGATTCTTCTCTAATCAATATTACCCGTTAGGTTATGTATGATTACTATCTTTGGATTAGTCTTTTGGCCCAAAAGCCCATTTTACTCTAACTGAGCCCTTTTTCTTGGGCTTCAGCCCAAAAAAACCCTAGATCTAGGTAATCCTCTTTCGGCCAAAAAGTTTCCAAACCTGAATCATCCATTTTGCTCCATTGTACAGGGGTAAATTCTAACGACAAGTGTACTGGGAATAAGAGACGTAATTCAATGCGTATATCTGTGACAAATTGTGAATGATTGGGTGTTTAAGGACGAGAGCTAATTAGGTTAGGACAAGTGGAGGTATAGCAAGACGCATTGACCTAAATTCCCTTCCCGGGGATATTTCAAGATAAGGTCTTATCTCTGGCATCAGTTGATCTTTTTCGTATGTTCAATGGTACTCATTGATATTCTAACTATTGTGTTAAATGGTCCAAACAACGTAACCGTGCTCTCAAACCATGTTTTAAAATACTTAAAATATACCACAAATTTGTTGCATACAAATAATCATGTAGCACTATACGACTCCATGAAGACCTTTTATTATATTTTTTGGGTGCTTGATTAAGGCACAACCTGACTAAGCAGGAGCAACATGGTAGAGTAAATGAAAAAGGTAAACATACATTGAACCATCACTATTTTTTCATTGTTCATCAACCACGATTAACTATCAACCCGTGGTTCATATTCCACCAGCAGTTGAATCTTACCCATATGCTGCTTGTGGATATGTAGTTTTCAACCATAAGCCCCATGTCTTCGTCGTTTGCGATTACCATCTGGCTCCAAAATGGCACTGGGTGAGGACACACCAATTTTCAGAAGATAATGGATGTAGCAACGAACTTCTGATCATCGCAATCTAGGCTACACACAACTAGAACTTTGAAATAGTTCAAGTAAAAAATTGTAATTATAAGAGGTTGTTTTGTGCCATAATGAGTTGATTCAAAATAAAAAGCACAATCATTGAAGAATGGTATGTGGTGCAGATACAACAAACAAGGAATAAACATTATTGAACTACAACTTGAAGGGAGAGTACAATGACAAGCAACAAAAATCCCTTTGACTTATAAAGAAATGGTAATTGTTTATCTGTGACAAACTGTAAAGATGATTGAGGTATTTATGGAAGAGAGCTAGTTAGGTTGGACTGGTGGAGGTAATGTATAACCATTCAAAGGGTCTATGTAGTCCATTGGATCATCCGAAATTCTGATATTAATTGTTGGTCGTTGGATGACCTAGATTTCCAGGGTTCTTCTAGATAAGGTCTTTACCCATTAAGTAGTCAAGTCACCCGAAAGTTGAGTATGCCTATTCTTACCCCTGACCATAAAGATTCTCGAGGTATAATAATTTAAGAGCTACGCATACACCCTGCAAGTTTACAACATCTTATGCACGTCCTACTGCCCTGGAAATGTAGTTCAATAGTTCATCCTATGATGCGTACAATTGATTACGGATCATCCATCGGACAAAGCTTTAGTAACACACTGCAAGTGCATAAGCACTTTAGTTGCAAGTGTTGTTAATTCAAAGCATCTTATGCAAGTTTTTTCAACGTTTATAAAAATGTTTGACCTGCAATGGTGCTATCAATTCAAGAATATGATACATGTCCTTTCGGGTTCCCAAATAAATGTTTGCAATAAAGGAGGCTAGATAAAACTAGCTTGGAAACCTATATAAAATGAAGAGAGTCTTTTGATCGTTGAGCCTTAAGGTGCATCAATTCCTTACCAGTTCTCTATTTCCATCACAATGTGAAATACCCAAACATTAATTACCTTAATTAATAAGGAATTAAATCAAATGAAGGTTATAATTACAAATATTCATCTAATGAGTAATAATCATTATAAACATTAGTGTAGAAACATATAGTCCAAAATGGACACCAAACTATATATTAAATCTCTAATCGAAGAGAGAACACTATTAGGGAGAAATCAACTCCTAAAGCCAATGCTACATATAACACATTAGTGCATGTACTAAAATATCATAAATATTACCCATTAGAATATATAAAACATTTTACATAGTCAACAAATTATTAAACACAACAACCACCTATATACCCACCTTAATACAATAATAACACATGTTATCACCTAACACATAAATTAAGTCACAAGTGTACAAACTTAAGGTTGTAATATTAAAGTCTAGCAGTGTAAAATGGTCCCCCACACACACCTATACAGCCGGCCACCATTAGAGAAAAAGAGAGGGAATGAAAAATTGAAAGGAGAAAGAAAGACAAATGTACAAATGAGGAAAAAGCAAAAACTACTTTCCACTAGTATTCCTCTCATCCCTTCTCACACACAAGATGACATGTGACCCTTTCTACCATAAGATCTAGGCTGCATACAGACCAAAGGGATAAGAGTGAGTCATAAACAAACTAGAAACAAAAGAAGCCTTAAAGAACAACTCACCTCATATGAGACAAATCCACATCATCTTCTCTTACACACACAAAAGGAGAAAATTCTCCCATTCCTCTTCATTTTATACAGCTGTATGTACTGGAAAGGGACATAAAAATCATACATAGAACATTAGAAGACAATTCAACAATAAGAAAGCAACAAAAGACAAAAATATCTCTTACACACCTAAACCTAGCTAGGAAAGAATTTTCCTTCTAAAATACCAACTCAGCCGTCCCATTCTCCTCTCTCCCATACTCTCATTCTCTTCTTCCTCTTTGGACGACACCATCATCCTCCCTTCACCATCTTCAACCTCCATTAACATACCTTAAGCTCTAATGGAGTCTTAAGGCTCATTTCACCTCCAAACTTTCAATTTTCTTGCACCAAAATCATCACCCACTCTTCCTTTATCATTCTAACCAATTTTATAAGAGAGTATGGGCCATTGATGAGCTGAAACTCAAGGGAATCAGATTGGTAAGTCAAGGTAGAAAAATGTGCTTTAAGACACCCTTCTTCCTTTATTTATGTACATGGCCGAATTTAACTCTCTTCCCACTCCATATAAGGCACCAATACTGACTTGGAGGACACAAGACACATCCAATATCAACCTAAGAGCTAGGGGAACCTCTTGAGAACCTTTAGGTAAGGAAAAATGCCTTAAACAAAACCCCTCTACCTCTCTTCAATATTAAATCCGAAAATGAGATGTTACTTACCTCTCTTTTCTACATATCTTGACACAAATTTGAAGTGTTTTTCCAGCCCTATTCATAGAGCCAAATATCTGCTTCAAAACCCACCTAAAAAGGGCTCCAAATGAAGGTAAAATCATGATTTCCATGGCTATTCAAGCCCTTAATCTCTCTTATCTTTTATCCTACAAAAAAAATAAGGCTCTTACTACTGTTATAGGTGGCTGAGAATCACACACTTAAACCTCCCAAACTTCAAGGTAAAATCTCTCTTTGATTATGCCTTAAAAACTCCTTAAACTTGTCATTTGGAGAAGTCGCTAACTAAAGTCTAATTCCTTGTGTTATGCTGACCGAATGGGTCTTGGAACCACCCATGGAGTGTGGAGGCAGTAGGGACATCATCCTAAAAAAAAACCAAACTTAAGAGGTAAAATGTTCATTTAAGATCTTAAGGTAGTATAATGTTATTTAAGCCAGTTCATGAAATAAAAACTAACCTAAAGTATATACACATATAGGGTCGAGAATATACAAGAGGTGTTTGGAGTTCTTGGTGATTAGAACAAGGTAAGAACTCCTAAAACACTTTTAAAGCTTTAAAGTGTATTGTCTTGTAAATTAAAATATGGCTGAGAATGTGTATGTATATATGTTCTGTTTAATCCTTGAAAATGTGTATAAAATGATGGTTATATGTTTGGTTAGTGAATCTAGGTGGTAATGACTTATTAAAGTCAAGTTTATAAGTTAAAAACGAAAGGAAAATGATTTTTATAAGTTAGATGAAATCTGTAGCAAGCCGTGTATAACCTATAGTTTATGGACACTGTAATGTCATTTTAAAGTTAAGTTTATGTTATGTTGAAGGCCATGTGTTTAGGCCATCTTATTATAGTTATTAAAAGCTTTAATATCAAATTACTAAGTTTGTGGGTGGTTAAATGAATTAAACATGTTTCTGGTGCTAAAGTGTAATTTTAGTGAACATAATCATCTAGGAACATTTTAGATGAATCTTGATGAATTTAGGTGTTACATAAATTAAAGATAAAGTTATAATGAGATTTATGAACTTTATGTGTTAAAATGAGCAAAAGGCTTACCATGGGGGTCAAACCATAAATACATAAAGTTTAGGGTGCTAAACAATAAATAAAACCGAATGGGGAATGTTTAGGAATTTTAAAACATAGAATGTAATTTTTATAAAGTTTAAACACTTAAATGTAAAACTAGAGAAGTAATGTGGCAAAACCGTAAATGTATAATATGGGTCAAAGGAATATTGGGTGGTCAACCTTGACCACATGTGAGGTTTGACCAAATTAAAATAATACAAATAATTATTTTGGTGATTTAAAGAAATATTAAGTCAAAATAACAATTATATAAAGTTATGGGGTAATCTTGTAATTATGGAGAATTATAGGGGCTGGAATATGATTATTAAGACCTTAGGGGCTACTTGAATTATTGAGAATTTTTGGGTTAGTTTTGGTAATTTAATAAGCTAAGGATTTTAATATATAATTTAAGTATTAAAATGTGACATTTGTAAAACTATGGGGCTAATGTGTAAATAACCGAAACTTTGTGGTGGAGAATAATATTAGTAAAGCCTAGGGGCTGTTAGAGAATTTAGAAAATTATTTTGGGAGTTTTTGGAATTAAATAAGTTAATATGTATAATATAAAGTTTTAGGTATTAATTGAAAATTTACAAAATAAAGAGGGGTAATATGTAATTAAAAGAAGCTGTGGGTGAAAAGAATAAATATGGAAACAATAGGGTGCTGTTCGAATTTATATATGTATGTATATGCTTGTATATTATAATGTTTTGGGATCTTAGGTTATAATTAAATAAGGTTAGGAATGTAACAAGAATAATGTTTAAGGTGATTTTGTAAATAACCCAAAATGAAGGGGGGAGGAATTTAAATGCCGAAAATAGTATGGCTGGTTTGGAATTTTCAGAAACAATGAATGATATATTATAAAGTTTAAGATGATATAATGTGACCTTATGTTAAAGTGTAAGAGGGTATATTATAAAGAGATTAATGGGGTATAAATATACCTTATAAATAATCTCATAGAATAATGGGTTTAAGTTGGAAATTTGGGGAGTATAATATATGATAAGAAACCTTATAATATAAGAAAGGTGATAGTGTGAAAATACCTTGTATAATATTAAGATGAATTAATAATAAGAAATTTGTGAATAAAGACAAAACAAATAAATGTGTGATCCACACGAAATAATGAATAAATGCATTATAGAATACCTTATAAATTCACACGATAAGAATTTATAATATAAGGTGAAAAAAATATAATATGATTAATAAATCATAAAGGGTTAATGTGAGAGAATCCTAGATTGGAAATATGATATAAGTGATATAATATTGATATAGTATGAGTTAATAAATAAACATTGGATATAATGAAGCGTTGACTTGTAACATTGACCAAGTCAAACTAGATTGACCAAATCATCACAAGTTGGCCAAGTGGTTAAGTTGACCGATACATAAAATAATATGTAATTAAAAGTTAAGAATATAACTAGTCAAGTAAGGTATAACAATGGGCTATATTGTATGGGTATAAATATATATGTATCAACACATACGTATATGGGTATATATATACAAGTGGAAATATAATTTGGTCGAAAAACGAAAAGTATAATAAAGAACTATGTGTATATACATATATATAGAGACCAATATGTATGTATGTGTGTGTATGCAAATATACAAGAGTCAAATAACCTTGATAAATAGCAAGGGTTACTAGGAATTATATCCTTAAGTAATGAATATTATTGCGTTACGAAATATTATACTCTTACAACTATAGAGTATGGTTAAAAATTAAATCTCGAGACTTAATACAAACCCGAGCCAAACAATAACCGATTAAGGGTATAACTACGGGGCAAAGATTAGAACCTATCTATGATGGTTAAGTAGACTTGTAATATAGACACTAATATTAGAGTGATGTATTTCAGAGAGACGAGCTATTAGATACGAGCTACGGGATTGCTAGAGGATAGGCGTGAATCATCACGCTAGCATTGTTCAACGGTGAACGGTATATGAACTGTGTGGTCTGAAAACTCCGAGGGTTTCTTGGGTTCCGGACGTAGTTGTGTGCTTGCATGTCAGATAAATAATGTTATGCATGTGTTTGTATGTGTTTATGTTTTCCAATCGTCAAAGCGTTTATTAACTGTGCACGTACGCCGTTCGGACTTGTGATATCAATTATCACCTAACTGTTATGAACTATTAGGAGAGAGACTCCAATTATCATCTTGTGAGAGTGAAATACTCCTAACAGTACTAGTGAGGAACTTAGTTTAGAGACCCGGTATTAACTGTCTCTAGAGCGATGACTCGACTTTTGAACATCACCTAGCAAACTTCTAGGCATGTGTAAGACCCATTGGGCATCTAATAAAATGTGTTCTCCAATAACGAGATTAAATCTCCAGGAGATTAATTAAAATACACTAACAAATGAGAGTGTGTTAATTAATGATATTTGTTTAATAAATTCTGGTCTGCATACGTTCCAGCAGGTTGCGCATAGTGATCACTAGAGTTTAACACCCGTTTAGGGCCTACTCTTGTTTATTTAACGAGCCGGATACGATCGTTAGTCGGAATGTGCTACCGTTGGCACCATACCATGGCTTCGGCCACATGGACATCTACCACTGTAGATAAGTAAGGCCATCTACCCACTGTAGATGGCACCGAACTACTGTCCAAAACTATAAATGTGTGAGGCTAAACGGGAATTTGTCTTTAACATGACACCCGTATGTATGTTTATGTGAGATTGTGGAAGCGGGGGTTCATGTGATGGAAATAAATAAGTGGACTAACTGGACGTCAGCTAACTCTTACCTTACCGTTGATTCGAAATTAATTGTTCAATTATAAATGTCGTGATAGCGTGTCTTGATGTTGAATGTTTGGAGACTTTTTGTGTGTTTTAATTCCGTATTTGAAGTTATGTATAAGCATGTAAATGGTACATGAAATACCCCAAACCTTGGTATGTGGTTAAACATTAAAACATGACTTATTAAGACTGAAAAGAGTCTTAGAAACATTAGTAAACAATTTAAACAAAAGAAAAACAAAATGTGCTTTAAAGTCAATAAGAGCTAAAATGTGCTCTAAGCTTGGGATAAGCTTGGTTAAGACCTAATGAACTTACCAAGACCTCATTTATATACTAATGAACTATTAAACCAATTACCAAAGAAAACCAAGCTTGAAAACAAGTTAAAACACAAAATGTGCTTTAAGAAGTCTTAAAGCACATTTTTGAAAATTGTCTTGTAAATGAGTTTTGAGTGGCTAAATGTCCATCATTACTCTTAAATATATATGTGTACTTTATAGTATCACATTTGGGTGGCTATATTAATGGGAAATCAAAAATTTCACTTCTAAGTGCCTTGTTTTGGTGAATAGTGCTTTTTATAAGCTAGTTTATAACATATGTTGTATTAAGTAATTAAATTGACAAACAAAGACTAAAGTACCCTCATATAATAAAGGGGGCCGGTTTCTTAAGTGTGGTGACTCACCACTCACTTGTTATTTTGTTAAACAAGTAAAGAGAACTAATTAAAACTACTTTTACTTTATAAGCATAAATATCTCCTTAAAGCAATCTTATCTCATTCTCTCTTTTCCTCCTTCTTTTCCCACGGTTCCAAACACCATTCCTCCCTTCTTGCTGTTCTCTCACGGTAATACCACCACCACCATTAAAACTCTAGCTTTGACCACTTGCTAAATCAAGCTCACTTGTCCAAATCAAATTCTAAGACCACCAATCTCTTCCTCTCATCAAGCTCTTCATTTCCATCTTCTCAAAGCTTCAAGAGCCCCATTTCGGTGCCATGGAGTTCCACCATTGAAGGAGCTTGAGCTTGTCTTTTTACATATTGTTGATCTCCTTTGCTCCTAGGTAAGGAATCTCAAAGAAAAATCATGTTTCCTCCATGTTTTTACCTTGACCGAAAATACACATTGATATAGCTCTTTGTGTGACTTTGTTCTAGCTTCATTTCAACTCTTCATGGACTAGGTGGAGTCCTCTCTTGTATATATATTCAAACTCTCTTCAAAGATCAAGGTAAAACAACTACATTAATGTTTTTGAAACAATGTAAAATTAGGGTTTGCAATGAGATGAAGCTTATAGCTTGAATACTCATTATATGTTTGTATATTGTTTAGAACTTGACAAGGAATCAAATACCTTACCGGTTTTGTAAAGGAAACAAGAAGAAGTGTTTGGAAAAGAGGTAAATCTACTAACCTAATGTTGTTAATGCCTTAGGAGAAATGAGCTTATAATGCTTGTTTTAAAACTACCTAAAGAGCAAATGGTGAATGACTTAGTAAAGTGTTCCCAAGAGCTAGTAAAAGGCATATGTGTGTTGAGTGTATTTGCAGGTCAAAGGCATATATACTGTGGAAATTCAGTGTTTAAGAGTTAAGCACCTTAAGGGCCTAAGAGCCATGCATTTTAAGGGCCTAAGTGCCATGCAATTTAAATTATGCACTATATTGTAATGTAGTGTGAATTGGGTGAAGTTATGTATGAGAGTGTTCTTGGTGATTCTAGATGTTCTTGTGTGTTTAATGGAGAAAACAAAGTGTTTAGGCTTAGTAATGTTCTAGGGGAATCCATGTCAAAATTTAGGTAAGAAGCAAGAAGTTCTAAGTGTTTACATAAGGTTTGGTGAGTTAGAAGTGTTAGGAAATGACTAGGTGTTTTACAAGTGAAGATATAATGTCTTAAGTGTTCTAGAGTGTAACAAGGACTTAGGCATGAGCTTGAGGTTTCATTATGTACCAAAGTCATTTTGGACTTAGATAAAGACTTAGGCAAACTTTGGTAAAATAAGGAGAAAGTGTACACTTGGAAAAGAATTTCAAGAATGATAAAAGGAGTTAGTTGTGAGAATTAATGCTTAAGAGATGAAGTTAAGAGGAGGAGAAAGCATTTTGGGATAGTAGTTATCATAGGTGAGAAACACCATTTAGAAACCTAGTGTAAAATGTTATAAGTGTTAAGAAATTTCACAAGGAAATAAGTAAAGGCTTAAGGACTTAGAAAATGAGTTTTATGAATGTTGTAGGTGGATATAAGGTTACCAAATGTGGTTAGGAAACATTAAAAGGCTTTAGGAACAGTTTTGGTGATTATTTGACAAAGTTTGGTAAATTTAGAGGGCGTCCGACCCAGGGGTCCGACCCAAGTTTGGGTCGGACAGCCTCTGTTAGACGTCTGGAAATTGTTCTGGAATGGTCCGACCCAGAAGGGTGGTCGGACATGGGTCGGACGGGCTTGTTTGGTAAGGCGGTAAAATGTTCTGTAATGGTCTGACCCAGAAGGGTGGGTCGGACATGGGTCGGACATGGATGTTCTGAGGTCGATGGAATTCTCTGTAATGGTCCGACCCAGTCTAGTGAGTCGGACGTGGGTCGGACATGTCTCTGGAATGGTCCGACCAGAAGGTTGGGTCGACATGGGTCGGACAAGGTAAGGTTCTTCAGACCCGAAAACCACTGGAAGGGTCCGACCCAGTTGTGGGTCGGACGGTGGGTCGGACATACCAAGATATAAAAAAAAAAACAAAAAGAATGTGACTTATGTAGTAACCCTAGGGTGTATAATGAAGGTAACCTAGGGTAAGATGGACATTAAAACATGTCATATAATCATGTTAAATACTTAGCAAGTTTTGAATTGAATAAATAATTAACCGACATTATTAATTATGTATAGGAGTGACCTACGGAGGAAACCAATCAAGGCAAGGACCAAGGTATGGTTTTCTTGCAGTCTGTTGTCTACCGGTTTACACCGGCTTGGGTGTTGTTTGTTTTCCTGTGTGTTACGACCTTATAAGATTAAAGCATGAAAAGAGTTTACAGTTGTTATACATTATGATGTTGTAGTGTTGTGACTCTTTCCCCTTGGTTGTCTAACAAGACCTAAATATTTGCTTGTATGTGACTTAACAAAACATTGTGTGATCACTAACAAGTGCTAATCGGGGGAGTGAGGAGGAGTCCGGTTGTTCCGGCCACGCGTGTGATGGATGGGGGTCGATGTCTATCCGGTTCGACTCTCTTGGTGTATGTATAGGTTGTATTCCAATTTGGTTTCAACCTACCCTTAGCTTATCCAAAGCTAGTTACTGACTCACGTCGGGCCACAGGGGCATACGAATGTTGTTTTCAGTGTGCTTGGGATTACTATATCCGACACACCTTGGGTATAAGTTAAACCGTTCGATATAACTGGACGGTAACGAGGTTGGTAACGAGCTTAACATGAGATTGGCAATAATCTCTAGGCTCACGGTGTATACTAACTATGGTGGAAGGTTCCTTGTGAGAACCGATTTTTATGGTGTTATGTATTGATGTTGTGCTATGCAAATTCCCTTGCTATGCTATGGTATATATATATGTTGGATGTTTTAAAATGAATGCCATGTTATCATGACAATTGGTTGCGCGTATCCCGGTAGCCGATGGGCTGCGCGTTAACCATACCAGCAAAGGTTGCTGACCCCCTCGGGGGCTCCATATTTTATTGCAGGATGAGGATCGAAGAAGCGGAGTGGCTCTAGATCCTAGGTCGTTGATGTACTTTTGGCTATGTTGGTTGTTGAGCCCGGGATGCGCCTGTGCTCCCGAGGCATTACATTTTGGGTACCGTTTGTTAAACAGTGGTGGATGTTTACGGTTGGTAGGTGTGATGTAAATTAAATACTCGGTATGGTTGGTTATGTTTATATATGGATGTTAGGTTCTATGCTCGGGAGTCTGATCATCAGACCGATACATTTGTATTTATTTTGCCTAGTTAACCACGTGGGTGGTTAACGGCGTTGTAACACCAAAGTGTTTAGTTATTGTTTGGTTGGTTATTTCCGCTGCGATTTCGGTAGTTGGTAGGGGCGTCGTAGGGGTGTTACAAAAAGTGGTATCAGAGCGAAGTATCACTCTGATGACTAGAATACCGAGCTTAGGGATATACCGAGTTAGGAAACCTAGCTACAGATACCTAAGTGAACAGATTTGGAAAGGTTAACCACTAACTAAGTGTGGAATTACCTGGTTGTCGGGAAGATGCTATAACCATTGGACCGATAAGTGTGCAAGCATAATGCTAATGAAATGTTCATATGAATTCAGATGGCAGGTAGACCACGAGGTAGAGGCCGCGGGCGCGGTACTGGAGGTATGGGTGACCAGGGCGATGATACTACGGCACAGACCATGGCTGAGGCAGTTGCAGCCGCCGTAGCCCAGTTGGTACCCGATTTGGTCGCTGCTATACAGCAAGGGCAACAGCCCGGAGTTCAGCCACCACCACCACCGCCACGAGAGATCAATTGGGTCAAGGCGTTGGCTGATCTGAGACCGCCATCATTCAATGGGGAGACTGATCCTCGAAAGCTGGAGGCGTACATCTCCGAACTGGAGACCGCCTACGAGACCTTGGCAGTGCCTGCTGAAGCTAAGGTCCGTCTTGCCGCTTATTACTTGAAGGGTACGGCACAGAGTTGGTGGAAGTTGGTGGAAGTTGGTGAAAGAGGACAGGACGGCGGATCCTGAGTTTGGTTGGAGGGAGTACACGGCTCTACTACGAGCCAAGTATTACCCTGTACATGTGCAGGAGGCCAAGCGCCTCGAGCTGGACAGTCTGAGGCAGGGGGATAAGATGTCGGTGGATGACTACTACACCGCATTCACCGGCCTTATCCACCTGTCACCAGACCTTGGGTACTCGAACCGAGTGTTGGTGAACCGGTTCTACAATGGACTTAGCCACCGTCTCCGCTACGGGATGGGGCCAACTGAGTATACTACCTTGCAGGTAATTAGAGTACCACGTTGAGAATCAATTTATACCATGAGTGAATGTTGATATGAGTTGGTAAGTTGTTTTTTGCGGGCATGACTGACATCCTAAAATTCAGGAGTGCTATCATGCCGCTGCTAAGGTTGAAATCACCGTCCGTCTGAGGGACGAGGAGAATGCGCACAAGCGCAAGGCCACAAACGAGGGCCAGAGTCAGCAAGGGTATGGGGGAGGAAAGAAGAAGAAACCCTACCCTCAGCCCCAGAAGGGTTGTACCACGGGTGACAAGGGCCAAGCCCACCACCACAGCTGATGAGCCACTGAAGCTCACGTATGCGTATGCGGCGAAGCCTCTACGCTCCTACCCGCCTAAGGGTAATTACTTAATCATGTGTATCTAGTTGAGGTGTATGTTGTTAAGATGGAAAGTGAGTATTGATTGTGTGTTGTTGTAGCAGCTAGCGCGGGTTCTGGACCGGAGCGCCACTTTTACTGTAAGTGGTGCAATGGAGACCACCCCGGCAAAGACTGCAAGGGGAACGATGTGAGGTGTCGTCACTGCCAGAAGATGGGGCACCGCGAATTTGAGTGTTGGACGAACCCCAACAGCAGGAACTACAAGCCAAAGGGGCAGTGGAAGGGTAATACTACCACGACCACTGAAGGCCCGAAGGCGATCATTCAGCAGACTTCTGACAAGAAGTACACTGAATCCCAGAAGGGGAAGGGTACGGGGTCCGGCAAGGCCGCCCTGAATGTGGTGGACCGGTCAGAGGCACCAGGATCCTCTTCGAGACCGGTACGCCTAAACTGTTAATGAAAAAGTGATTGCTTACCGCATTTCATGCATGAGTGTTGTATTAGTGAGTCTAATGTACAACCACCTAAGTAATGAGTTAATAATGACGTGAGAGACACCTAAATTAGACAATGTGGAAAACTTAGGAACCTTCAATATCTGTTATCCAATCCCGCCCACACCAAACCCTGAAGAGACCACCATCAGCATCACCGAATTCCCACTGGAGCAATGTCAGGTTATCCAACCAGGTATGGTACTCTTAAATGGATACCTGACACCGGAAGCACAAATCCACATCATCAGACGTTGTAACGAACTTGGAGCAGCACCAGGAGGTTTCTACACACCCGAATACCCGAGCGGTTCGAAGATGAAGCTGAAGATGATGTGCATGGGTAAGGACTGGAATCCCTACACCAAGTCATATCAGGATGTACGAGCTGAAGATGGAGCTACTGTACCAGGAATACCTGAGGAGTTCCTTGCGGTTGTTAACCACACCGTGGGAATTGCTCAGCAACTTGAATCGGAACCGATTCCGAACGTGGAAGCAGACTTATGCATTGTGAACTTCTACCAGAAAGGTGGACGGTTAGGGTTACACCAAGATAAGGACGAGTCACCCGAGTCTCTAAGTAAGGGAGTACCCGTGGTGTCTTGGTCCATTGGTGATACCGCTGTGTTTATGTACGGCGAGCAGAAGCGTGGTGATCTCGCAAAGAAGCTAGTGTTGAAGTCAGGTGATGTATTAATCATGGGAGGACAATCAAGGATGTTATACCACGGTATCAAGAAGATTAAATTGAATACCGCACCATCGACAGTGGTAAATGCCACACACCTGAAACCCGGACGATTGAATTTGACTTTTAGGCAGTTTTGAGCCTTGTGTAATCATGTAATGTATTAAGCCAGTGGTTTGATAAAGGAGCTATATCTAGCCATGTCTACAATGTAACCAACTTATGGTGTAAAGACTGTGTTAATGAATAAAGGAATGTTGTTTGGAGTGTATCAACGTGTTACTACCGTATGCTTATGAGTTTGCCAATGAATTAGGCTGTGCACTCGGAACGGGAGGTATACTGAGTGTCTGCAATAAGGCAGAAGCCGGCAAGAGCGGCACAATCCTCACCGGTACCTTTCCAGTGAATGGCGTGGATGCATCGATCTTGTTCGACTCTGGAGCCTCACACACATTTATTTCGCTATCATTTGCGAAGAGGCTGGGGTTAGACGGCGAAGAGATGCCAGACTTTGTGGTCACTCTCCCGTCGAGAGAGCGGATCAGGTGTACCCGCTACTACCGAGATGCTGTTGTTCGAATCATGGAGGAGGAGTTTCCGATCGACTTGATAGAGTTCGACGGACTAGGTTTTGATGTGATTGTCGGGATGAACTGGTTGGAGCGGTACAAGGGTAGAATCCTATGTGCCGAGCATCGACTGCTTCTTCGGAGTCCATCTGGGGTTACTATATCATACCGCCAGAGGCCCAGGGAGCCTTCGACACAGATCATCACCGCCATGGCCATGTATCGTGAGTTGCGACGAGGAAATGATGTATACCTCTGCTATGTCCAGGACATAGAGAGAGACCCTGAGTTTAGCCCAGATGTGCCGGTAGTGTCAGAGTTTCCTGATGTATTTCCTAAGGAACTGCCGGGCATGCCGCCAGCACGAGAGGTTGAGTTTGAGATTGATCTAGTTCCGGGCACCGGGCCCATTGCGAAAGCGCCTTATCGTATGGCTCCAGCAGAGATGACAGAGCTCAAGGAGCAGCTGAGAGACCTACTCGACAAGGGCTTTATCCGCCCTAGTGTTTCACCATGGGGAGCGCCGGTCCTCTTCGTGAAGAAGAAGGACGGTAGCCTCCGCCTGTGTATTGATTATCGGGAGCTGAATGCTGTTACGGTGAAGAACCGTTACCCTTTACCACGCATCGACGATCTATTTGATCAGCTGAGGGAGCATCAGTATTCTCCAAGATAGACCTATGCTCCGGATACCATCAGATTGCCATCCGTGACAGTGATATCGAAAAGACAGCTTTCAGAACTAGGTATGGGCATTATGAGTTCACAGTTATGCCGTTTGGCTTGTCAAATGCACCAGCAAAGTTCATGGACTTAATGAACCGTTTGTTCCAAGATCAGTTGGACAAATCAGTGGTAGTCTTCATCGATGACATACTTGTGTATTCGAAATCGAGAGGTGAGCATGAAAGCCACCTGAGAGATGTATTGCAAACATTGAGGAAGAATCAGTTGTATGCAAAGTTTTCGAAATGTGAATTTGGTTGAACCAAGTATCATTCCTTGGACATGTGATTTCTGAGGCCGGGATTGCTGTTGATCCGGCGAAGATAGATGCAGTGCGCACCTGGCCTAGGCCGAAGACAGTTACCGACATCAGGAGCTTCCTCGGTCTGGCAGGTTATTATAGGAGGTTTGTGAAGGACTTCTCCAGTGTCTCGAAGCCGATGACTTCCTTGATGAAAAAGGATGCACCATTCGAGTGGACAGTCGACTGTGAGAGTGCTTTCACGAGTCTCAAGGATGCTCTGACATCTACACCGGTTCTGACATTACCAGACGGTCCAGATGGTTTTGAGGTCTATTGCGACGCGTCAGGCAGGGGTATGGTTGTGTGTTGATGCAACACGGGAAGGTCGTGGCTTACACCTCCCGACAGCTGAAGAAGCATGAGGAGAACTACCCTACCCACAATTTAGAATTGGGGGCCATTGTCTTCGCACTGAAGATATGGCGACATCATTTGTATGGGGTAAGCGTGACAATCTATTCCGACCACAAGAGTTTGAAATACTTGTTCACTCAGAAAGAGTTGAACATGAGGCAGAGAAGGTGGGTTGAATTCTTAAATGATTATGACATCAATTTACAGTATAAGGAGGGTAAGGCAAACGTGGTAGCTGACGCATTGAGTCGCCGAGCACACTCTCTCAATTCGCTTGTCTCTCATACTGGCTTGGTTGAAGAGGTGCGGAGTGCTCAGATGACGGATCAGTATATGGTGGAGATTAGACAGAAGCTTATTGATGGCACATTCGAGGGTCAGAAGTACGACTTCAGACTCCACGATGATGACCTGATTAGGCTTAATGGCCGGTTGTGTGTACCGAGGAGTAGCGCTGAGCTGAAGGAGCGCATATTGAGTGAATCCCATTGTTCTACGACTTCGATTCACCCCGGAGCTTCAAAGATGTATAAAGGTATGAAAAGATATTTTTGGTGGACTGGAATGAAAAAGGATGTGAATGACTATGTGTTGAGGTGTCTCACTTGTCAGAAGGTCAAGTTTGAGCACCGACGGCCTGGTGGTATGGTACAGCCAATGCCAGTGCCGGAGTGGAAGTTCCATGACATATCTATGGACTTCGTGGTAGGGCTTCCGCCTACGAGGGGAGGTCTGAATATGATTTGGGTTGTGGTAGACCGACTGACCAAGGTGGCTCGATTCATACCGATGAAGGACACCTGGAAAGTGGCTAAGCTTGCAGAGCTCTTCGACAGAGAGATTGTAAGACATCATGGGGTTCCGAAAACGATTGTATCTGACAGAGATACCAGATTCCTATCCAGATATTGGAAGTCTACGCGAGAGGCACTAGGTACTGAACTGAAATTGAGCACAGCGTTTCACCCACAGACAGATGGTCAGAGTGAGCGCACCATCCAGACACTTGAGGATATGTTACGTGCATGCGCACTTGACTTTCAGACCAGCTGGATTGATAAGTTACATCTGATCGAGTTTAGTTACAACAACAGTTACCATGCTTCGATCAAGATGTCTCCCTTCCAGGCATTGTACGGTAGACCATGCCGCACGCCTTTATGCTGGGATGAGTCGAGTGAGACGGTCATTATAGGACCAGAGTATCTGGAACAGGTTCAGGCAGAAGTTCGCCAGATCCGGGCTAACATGAAAGCAGCTCAGGATAGACAGAAGTCGTACGCTGATGTGCGCAGACGTGACCTGGAGTTCGCCGTGGGCGATCAAGTATTTCTTAGGGTATCCCCCATGAAGGGAGTATTTCGTTTTGGCCAGAAGGGCAAGTTGAGCCCGAAATATGTGGGGCCTTATGTTGTGACGGAGCGGATCGGCCCGGTAGCTTATAGACTTGATTTACCCGCCGAACTGGGCAAGGTACATGATGTATTTCATGTGTCCCAGTTGAAGAAGTATATGTCTCATCCGTCTCATGTGCTTCAGCCGGAAAGGCTAACCTTAGAGCCGACCATGCGATCAGTGGAGACTCCCGTACGGATCCTGGATACTAAGACTCGAGACACTCGCCATAAGTCCGTGAGACTGGTGAAGGTCCTCTGGTCTAACCAGGACGTTGAGGAGGCCACTTGGGAGCTGGAAGATAAGATGAAGGCGAAGCACCCGTCATTGTTTGCTTCTTAGTGTTTATATGTATAGGGTACGGGGCGTACCCCTTTTAAGGGGGGTAGAGCCGTTTCGGTTATGGTTGTGTACGACATGTATATGTATACATTGTCTATGTTATGTTACAGACCGTTGTGTCTGAATGGTATTATGTGGTGTGGACCTCGAGTCCGTTGTGGTGTAAGTATGATGGTTGTGTTGGTAATGATGTTTTGGAAATGTGTGTTATAAGATTTTCCCCGTGTTCTAATATTAAGATATGTGGGAAGTATGAACTTTGGGGACAAAGTTCTTTTAGGGGGGTAGATTGAAATACCCCAAACCTTGGTATGTTGGTTAAACATTAAAACATGACTTATTAAGACTGAAAAGAGTCTTAGAAACATTAGTAAACAAATTTAAACAAAAGAAAACACAAAATGTGCTTTAAAGTCAATAAGAGCTAAAATGTGCTCTAAGCTTGGGATAAGCTTGGTTAAGACCTAATGAACTTACCAAGACCTCATTTATATACTAATGAACTTATTAAACCAATTACCAAAGAAAACCAAGCTTGAAAACAGTTAAAACACAAAATGTGCTTTAAGAAGTCTTAAAGCACATTTTTGAAAAATTGTCTTGTAAATGAGTTTTGAGTGGCTAAATGTCCATCATTACTCTTAAATATATATGTGTACTTTATAGTATCACATTTGGGTGGCTATATTAATGGGAAATCAAAAATTTCACTTCTAAGTGCCTTGTTTTGGTGAATAGTGCTTTTTATAAGCTAGTTTATAACATATGTTGTATTAAGTAATTAAATTGACAAACAAAGACTAAAGTACCCTCATATTAATAAAGGGGGCCGGTTTCTTAAGTGTGGTGACTCACCACTCACTTGTTATTTTGTTAAACAAGTAAAGAGAACTAATTAAAACTACTTTTTACTTTATAAGCATAATATCTCCTTAAAGCAATCTTATCTCATTCTCTCTTTTCCTTCCTTCTTTTCCCACGGTTCCAAACACCATCTTCCTCCCTTCTTGCTGTTCTCTCACGGTAATACCACCACCACCATTAAAACTCTAGCTTTGACCACTTGCTAAATCAAGCTCACTTGTCCAAATCAAATTCTAAGACCACCAATCTCTTCCTCTCATCAAGCTCTTCATTTCCATCTTCTCAAAGATTCAAGAGCCCCATTTCGGTGCCATGGAGTTCCACCATTGAAGGAGCTTGAGCTTATCTTTTTACATATTGTTGATCTCCTTTGCTCCTAGGTAAGGAATCTCAAAGAAAAATCATGTTTCCTCCATGTTTTTACCTTGACCGAAAATACACATTGATATAGCTCTTTGTGTGACTTTGTTCTAGCTTCATTTCAACTCTTCATGGACTAGGTGGAGTCCTCTCTTGTTATATATTCAAACTCTCTTCAAAGATCAAGGTAAAACAACTACATTAATGTTTTTGAAACAATGTAAAATTAGGGTTTGCAATGAGATGAAGCTTATAGCTTGAATACTCATTATAATGTTTGTATATTGTTTAGAACTTGACAAGGAATCAAATACCTTACCGGTTTTGTAAAGGAAACAAGAAGGAAGTTGTTTGGAAAAGAGGTAAATCTACTAACCTAATGTTGTATAATGCCTTAGGAGAAATGAGCTTATAATGCTTGTTAAAACTACCTAAAGAGCAAATGGTGAATGACTTAGTAAAGTGTTCCCAAGAGCTTAGTAAAAGGCATATGTGTTGTTGAGTGTATTTGCAGGTCAAAGGCATATATACTGTGGAAATTCAGTGTTTAAGAGTTAAGCACCTTAAGGGCCTAAGAGCCATGCATTTTAAGGGCCTAAGTGCCATGCAATTTAAATTATGCACTATATTGTAATGTAGTGTGAATTGGGTGAAGTTATGTATGAGAGTGTTCTTGGTGATTCTAGATGTTCTTGTGTGTTTAATGGAGAAAACAAAGTGTTTAGGCTTAGTAATGTTCTAGGGGAATCCATGTCAAAATTTAGGTAAGAAGCAAGAAGTTCTAAGTGTTTACATAAGGTTTGGTGAGTTAGAAGTGTTAGGAAATGACTAGGTGTTTTACAAGTGAAGATATAATGTCTTAAGTGTTCTAGAGTGTAACAAGGACTTAGGCATGAGCTTGAGGTTTCATTATGTACCAAAGTCATTTTGGACTTAGATAAAGACTTAGGCAAACTTTGGTAAAATAAGGAGAAAGTGTACACTTGGAAAAGAATTTCAAGAATGATAAAAGGAGTTAGTTGTGAGAATTAATGCTTAAGAGATGAAGTTAAGAGGAGGAGAAAGCATTTTGGGATAGTAGTTATCATAGGTGAGAAACACCATTTAGAAACCTAGTGTAAAATGTTATAAGTGTTAAGAAATTTCACAAGGAAATAAGTAAAGGCTTAAGGACTTAGAAAATGAGTTTTATGAATGTTGTAGGTGGATATAAGGTTACCAAATGTGGTTAGGAACATTAAGAGGCTTTAGGAAAAGTTTGGTGATGATTTGACAAAGTTTGGGTAAATTTAGAGGGCGTCCGACCCAGGGTCCGACCCAAGTTTGGGTCGGACAGCCTCTGTTAGACGTCTGGAAATTGTTCTGGAATGGTCCGACCCAGAAGGGTGGGTCGGACATGGGTCGGACGAGCTTGTTTGGTAAGGCGTAAAATGTTCTGTAATGGTCCGACCCAGAAGGGTGGGTCGGACATGGATGTTCTGAGGTCGATGGAATTCTCTGTAATGGTCCGACCCAGTCTAGTGAGTCGGACGTGGGTCGGACATGTCTCTGGAATGGTCCGACCCAGAAGGTTGGGTCGGACATGGGTCGGACAAGGTAAGGTTCTTCAGACCCGAAAACCACTGGAAGGGTCCGACCCAGTTGTGGGTCGGAACGGTGGGTCGGACATACCAAATATAAAAAAAAAACAAAAGAATGTGACTTATGTAGTAAACCCTAGGGTGTATAATGAAGGTAACCTAGGGTAAGATGGACATTAAAACATGTCATATAATCATGTTAAATACTTAGCAAGTTTGAATTGAATAAATAATTAACCGACATTATTAATTATGTATAGGAGTGACCTACGGAGAAACCAATCAAGGCAAGGACCAGGTATGGTTTTCTTGCAGTCTGTTGTCTACCGGTTACACCGGCTTGGGTGTTGTTTGTTTCCTGTGTGTTACGACCTTATAAGATTAAAGCATGAAAAGAGTTTACAGTTGTTATACATTATGATGTTTGTGTTGTGACTCTTTCCCCTTGGTTGTCTAACAAGACCTAAATATTTGCTTGTATGTGACTTAACAAACATTGTGTGATCACTAACAAGTGCTAATCGGGGGAGTGAGGAGTCCGGTTGTTCCGGCCACGCGTGTGATGGATGGGGGTCGATGTCTATCCGGTTCGACTCTCTTGGTGTATGTATAGGTTGTATTCCAATTTGGTTTCAACCTACCCTTAGCTTATCCAAAGCTAGTTACTGACTCACGTCGGGCCACAGGGGCATACGAATGTTGTTTTCGGTGTGCTTGGGATTACTATATCCGACACACCTTGGGTATAAGTTAACCGTTCGATATAACTGGACGGTAACGAGGTTGGTAACGAGCTTAACATGAGATTGGCAATAATCTCTAGGCTCACGGTGTATACTAACTATGGTGGAAGGTTCCTTGTGAGAACCGATTTATGGTGTTATGTATTGATGTTGTGCTATGCAAATTCCCTTGCTATGCTATGGTATATATATATGTTGGATGTTTTAAAATGAATGCCATGTTATCATGACAATTGGTTGCGTGTATCCCGGTAGCCGATGGGCTGCGCGTTAACCATACCAGCAAAGGTTGCTGACCCCCTCGGGGGCTCCATATTTTATTGCAGGATGAGGATCGAAGAAGCGGAGTGGCTCTAGATCCTAGGTCGTTGATGTACTTTTGGCTATGTTGGTTGTTGAGCCCGGGATGCGCCTGTGCTCCCGAGGCATTACATTTTGGGTACCGTTTGTTAAACAGTGGTGGATGTTTACGGTTGGTAGGTGTGATGTAAATTAAATACTCGGTATGGTTGGTTATGTTTATATATGGATGTTAGGTTCTATGCTCGGGAGTCTGATCATCAGACCGATACACTTGTATTTATTCTGCCTAGTTAACCACGTGGGTGGTTAACGGCGTTGTAACACCAAAGTGTTTAGTTATTGTTTGGTTGGTTATTTCCGCTGCGATTTCGGTAGTTGGTAGGGGCGTCGTAGGGGTGTTACAGTACAACATGAAACGAACCCCATGTTAATCAAGATGGCTAAAACGACTTAAGTGGCCTAAAGTCTAGGTGTAGCACCCTTAATCCTAAACCTGTAATAACGTCGCAAGTTGTAGCATAATAAATAATAATTCGCAGCGGAAAATAAAACTACCTATCCTTGGTGTTACACGCCGTTACTCACCCTTGTGAGTAACAAGGCATCCTTACTCTTTCCAACAATCCAACTCCTCACGCTGTGATGAACAGATACTGAGCACTCTAATTATGAGAAACCAAATCCAAACTAAATGAGCAACTAAATGAAATACAACGATCTCCAAAATACAGTACATAACAAAACTACAAGTGTTTATCAAACACAGCAGCTACCCTGTTCCCCGCACTCCGGCTTGTGTCTTCTTCAGTAACCTGAAATGTTTTACCCATTGAAGGGCTCAACAATCGAAATGCTGGTATGCTAAATGTAGTCCTAAGTCATCTAGATTCCTTAAGTCATTTTAGCCATCTTGATATTAGATTCTTTACATGAAATACCGGTTTACAATAATAACAGTAATAACTGTAAATATTAAACAAACACATAACAGTTCACCTGCAACATCAGTGCATAATAGCAACCAACAACCAATATTCATACACCAATAATCTAAAACAGTAACCAAACAAGATACGCGTATTAATTAGCTGTACTTGTTAGTTGGCCACCTGGCCCTTATTCTTTAAACCAATCACTTAACCTTTTCAATTAAATTCCACCTCAGGCGTCATGTTAAGACAACCCTTATTAACTTGTTAATGGACAGTAGTCCCCGTGGGTTCCAAGGAACCTGTTATCAGCTGACCTTATGGCCCTGGATAATTTAAATGTCTGAAAGATGACCAATTCGGTCAAACCTGTGCACCAACGGTAGTGCCCTCCGCCATCATCGAATGTGACTGATGGATTCCCTTGAGAGACTCCCCATAGAAGTCCCTCGTAGTGATCACGATGCGCAACCAGAAAGTTGAAACAACCTAGATTCCTCTCTTTATAAGTTAGCCCTTTTGTCAGTGATACAATAACCATTCCTTGAGTTAAGACTTTAACAATTGACCATCAGTTAGGTTCAATAATTGTAACGCCCCTACTTATCATAAATGCAGCGGAAATAAAATACTAAGGCGATTACAGATCATCGGGTTCCAAACACCCGACACCAAACCTCACCAATTACAACTTATGACATTACAAATGCTACGGTCTGAACTCGAGAAAACATAACATAAAAGAATAATAACAAAATACAATAGCTCTCCAAAGTTCCTAATTCCCATCCCATACACTCATACTCTTCGTGGCTACCTGTATAGCAATTCGTACCTGCAAGATGAAACCAAGCAGCCCACCCCAGGAGGGGTGAGTCAGTTCCCTGGAATGGAACTGGTACAACTTTCCAAAACAACAGTTTTAAAGAACATAACTCTTAAAATAACAATAACTTGAAGTCAAATGCTCAAACAAATCAGAAGAACAAGGCACACCAAAACACCAAGTCAAAGATAACAAGTCAAGGATAAGATAAATAACATGAAGGTAAGTGAGCCAACATAAAAGAAACCACGCCAGAAGTTAGTGAACATCCATTGCTTAAGTTAGATTCAGTTCCAATTAGGATTAGAAAGACCCAAGTAGTCACAAGGACTAGGAATGAAAGAAATATCCAAGAACCCATAACTCAAGAGTGGAATATACCCAGTTGGGAGAGATGGCCCCCACCGCCAGTCAGTTGTCACAAGGACGAGGTAAACAGACCTCCGCTGTCAGTTGTCCATATGGACGAGGTATAGCAGACCTCCGCTGCCACCGACCCGTTCTCGGTCATCGGTGAAAAGTGTGTGCACCACTTAATAGAAAGAATCCATACCAATATATACCAGATTGACATTTTCCCATATTCCCACTAGACTATTAACTGTACAAGTGCAATACCAAAACACTCAGTCCTACAGAGTGCAGAGGCGTAAACCCTCAACAGTCAATATCTAATGAGATAACCAGATAAAAGGAACCAATGATCATGTGAGTTGTACATCCAAGGCTCAGTTAGTCACATCAAGCTGAGTTAGTCACACAAACAGTTTCCTTTTGAAATCCATTCATCAGATCAGTGGCATTTTCCAAGACATTCCATAAAGCCCGTGAGCAAAGTATCTGAGTACGAGAAATCGTACAAAACATTCCATAGAGTCCAAGACACAACAAGCTGAGTACGAGAAATCGTACCTGGTATATGTAGAAGCAGTAACCAAACTTGAAAATGCGAACTACTTCCACTAATCACCTATAATTAAAGTATTCCAAACATTGATTAGTTAAGGTACTATAACGCTACACATCCTCCACTCCTATTAGTCTATAGTTTTGTTTACAGTTACACCCCCTCCTAAGGATCCGGCTAGATCTCGTAATTAAATCTTTAATGCATACTTAACTTATTCCATTTACCCACTCCTGATTATAGGTTTAGTTTAATTAAACCCTTTGGTTACGCTTGGCTAATCTTACTTCATCACCTATTCAAGGTTTAAGATATGTATTTCCCCTAATAGTCCACCTAGATGTCACTGTAACATTTGATATACTTAATTGTCACGTATGATTAAGGTTTATCCCAACTTTTCCCTCTTAACACGTTTCTCATAAGGTATGTTACTACCTTTATTTACCTCTAATGTATTTATATATATATACCTATATTTTCCCTTAGAATTTATCCAAAACATTCTTTAAGAAATTCTTATTGTATTTAATTATATTTAATACCTTTCAGACATATCCACAACTGATATATAGTTTATAAAATAAAGCGTTTGCCCTGGTTTAATTAAGCATTATTAACCTCCATAATAACAATATGTAGTTTAGTTTAATACCTCAACTTAATATAAGTTCCTATTTTATTCTTCTCATATAAGTATATTTATGTGTAAACAACTTTTACTTCACCTAAAAGATAATACCCAAATATTTATAAACATACTGTTATAAAATGTTAATTTAGTTTCCTTTATTTTCCCCAACCTAAAAGCTTATTAACAAACCATACTTTAATTTTTTGTTACATTAAAAACCATATATTATAAGTTATTCTTATGAAAATTCCATAAACATAATTTTTAAACCTGTTTACCCTTGTCCAAAAATTCCCGAATTTAATATATAATAACTATAACATTTTAGACATATTATAAAATTTTTATTGCATAAAAATATCTTTTTAAATTACCCAAATAATTCCATAATTCTCGTAACCTGCAAAAATCATAACTTATGTTTAAAAACTCAAAACCCATATTAATTTACATCAAAATAAACTAGACATTATAAGAATCTATGGTTAAAATTTCAAGTCAAAATACTTTCGGGAAGGCCATTAAATAAATCTAGCAAGTTAGGACTTTATTCTGGAAATAATTTAAAACTTATACTTATATTTTGAAACGTTTTAATTGTGGCCGTCCGTTTCTTTTAACTGAGATCGGACGGCTCCTGACTGTCGAGTTCATCATCGAACTCAACTCGATTCCGAGTACTAATCTACCGTTTTCTCTCAATCCACAGAACCAAATAGAGTGGTTCTTGTTCCATTGAATTCGAAATCCCCAGACGCATCTATTGACACCGATTTCCCCAAATTTCATGCAGTATTACGAAAGATTCAATCTGGGTTCAAGTTAGGTCGAGTTTCGGGTTTCGAATTCGATTTCGCCAATTCCTCTCAATATAATGCATAATCGAATAAATTACCACGTGGGTTTGGTCGAGAATGAAGTTAAGAATGGCAACAACGGAGCAATTTGATCAAAAACTCACCGGGATTGCATTAACGGGGCGAAACCAAATCGGGAAAACTGGAAATCGTTATTTCATGTGCGGTTCAGGTAAGCTCCTTCTCGAATCAACTCGCACCAACTGAGAGAGCTTCGATTCATGGAACCTATCACAATCCAAACTAGACATGTAACTCTAGATGCTAGTGGAAGAATCATTGATTTTGATGAACTAGGGAGAAAGTTATAGATCTCACAAGATCCGAGTTTACCTAGTTGGTTCGGGATGAAACTGGGCAGAATTACCGCCGTGATCGAGTGGGCAACTTTAGACAGATTTATCTCCCAAACCAGTGCGAATCAGCCTTGGCCATAAACATGAAAGTTATAGAGGGATTTGAGATCTTCAAAACAAGCTAAAGAAACGAAATTTGGACGAGAAATGAAGAAGTTATGGCGTGACGAAGTTTACCCGATTTCAGGAAAAACTGCAGTTCTGGGTTACGCAATCGCGAGGAGCCAACTTTGGATCAACTTTCCGATCATTGTAGAAGGAGTTAGATGGTGTGTGAGTAATGGTTGGAAAGAGGAAAGATAGGAGAATCGAATGAAACAAACGGCATACCAAATGGTGGAGTAGGGAAAAAGATATAGGTGTCTAAAGATCGCCTGTTGACATGCCAAAACCGCTGGAACTCAACCGATTAAGTGTCTTGGGTGCTGACTGGCGCGACACGTGTCCTGGACACGTCAGCATCCTTCAAATTTTTGGCTCTAAACTTCAATTTATCATAACTTTGGCTAGGATGATCCGTTTTTAACGTTCTTTTTATCGATCTTCATGGTTTTTCATAACCTATTTATTGGTATAGGTTTCATGGCCTGGTTTGACCATTCTCAAAAAGTCAACTCTAACAAGGCTTAATAAGCTTTAAGGTTCCTAGAATTTTATATTGACTTTTATGTTTCAAAACAATGTTCCAACACTTCCTAAAATCTTTATAATATATTTGGAGTGTTTAGAAATTTTCCCAAGATTTATTGACTTATAAATCTTATTATTAAATTCATAATACTATATAATAATGTATAATAATTAGGGTTAAATAGGAGAAAACCCCTAAATAAATTTCACAATTCATATAATAATTCAATATTCATAATTCCATATAATAATTAATTTTAATAAAAGAAATCCCCTAAATTAATTTAAATTAATTTAGGGGTATTTCAGTATATAATCCCCCTTAAAAGAAACTTCGTCCCGAAGTTTAACACCAACTAATAGCTACTCACACCACATCAGTGTGCTTCCAATTACCAGAATGTTCATCCAATAACAATCCCATCCAAAAGTCCATACCAATCCATACCAATTGTAACTTCTCCCACGATCTATTCCACTCATTTCCGTTTCCCAATTCCACGCAAGATTATTCATCATCAGACCAAAACCAAGATTTTCATAATAGAAATCAAGATTCACACAATGTATAATCAAGTACATGTAATCAAGTACATGCATACACCTCTCCATCATTCTACTAACAAAACAAACAGGGCATAATCTGATGAGGTGACGAAGGAAGAGTATGCACTACCCCCCCCCCCGAAAGGAGCCAAGGTACGCCTCGTACCGCTATGAACAAGAACCCAGTAAAGGCAAGAATACAAGGAAATATCATGGAATAGGTGTGGGTACTTCACTCTCATAGAGTCCTCAGTCTCCCAAGTAGCTTCTTCAACCCCATGATGCTCCCAAAGAACTTCACTAGCTTGACTGATCTGCCTCTCGTTTCCCGGACCTTCGTGTCCAGGATCTGAATGGGGTCTCCTCATATCTCAATGTAGGTTCAATCTCTAATCTCTCTGGCTGTAGCACGTGAGAAGATCAGGTACATACTTCTTCAGCTGCGATACATGAAACACGTCATGTACCTTCCCCAACTCCGCTGGTAGGTCTAGTCGATACGCTGCTGGGCCCACGCGCTCCGTAATCCTGTACGACCAACATACTTAGGGCTTAGCTTTCCCCTCTCATCCCAAATCTGAAGATACCTCTCATCGGAGACACTCGTAGGAAAACCATATCACTGATCTGAAATTCAAGCTCTCTGGTACGCTGATCCCCGTAAGATTTCTGCCTAGACTGCGCTGCCTTCATGTGCTGCTGAATAACTCTGATGTCATCCTGTAGTCTCTGAATATACTCTGGACCAATCAAAACCGTTCTCAGCAGGGTCCTCCATGATAAGGGTGTCCGGCACGGTCTGCCATACAGAGCCTGAAATGGGGCCATGCCGATAGACGAGTGATAGGAGTTGTTGTAGGAGAACTCTACCAGGTGTAGACGCTCTATCCAACTCCCCTGATAGTCTAAGGCGACCGCTCTCAACATATCTTCCAGTGTCTGAATCGTCCTCTCGGTCTGCCCATCTGTCTGAGGGTGGAAGGCTGTGCTAAGTCGCAACTGAGTACCAAATGCCTCCTGTACCTGACGCCAAAATCTACTAAGGAAACGTGCATCACGATCGGAGACGATCGTCTTCGGTACCCCATGGTACGGATGTGCTCTGTGGTGAACACCTCAGCTAGTTTGGGCACCTTCCATGTGTCCTTGATAGGTATAAACTTAGCTGTCTTAGTTGCCTATCGACTATCACCCAAATTGTGTTCAATCCACCTCTGGCTGGAGGGAGACCGACCACAAAATCCATACTAATATCGTCAAACTTCCAGCACGGTACCGGTAACGACTGAATCTGGCCTCCTGGTCGTCGATGCTCGAACTTCACCCTCTGACAGGTGAGACATCGCGAGACGAAGTCTGCTACATCCCTCTTCATCCCGCTCCACCAGAATAGCTTCTTTAAATCCTTGTACATCTTGGTGGCTCCAGGATGTACTGACAATGTAGAGGAATGAGCTTCAGAGAGAATCCTGGTCTGAAGTTCTGTCGCATCCTGAGGAACACAGAGTCTGCCTCTGACCCGAAGGTGTCCCTCGCTGTCTAGCTCGTAGTCATACTTCAGACCATCAGTCAACCCATCTGCTAATTTCTGCCTGATACCCTGTAGATACACATCACTATCCTGAGCTGCATATACCTCCTCAGCTATCGTGGTCGTCTCTATGAGAGCAAGAAGTGAATATGCTCTTCTGCTCAGAGCGTCTGCCACGACATTACCTTTACCCTCAGTGTACTGGAGGTCGATATCATAATCAGCTAGTAGCTCGATCCACCGTCGCTGTCTCAAGTTCAGCTCCTTCTGGGTCCAGATGTATTTCAAACTCTTATGATCTGTCATAATTCGGACCGTGGCTCCATACAGGTAGTGTCGCCAGATCTTCAAGGCAAAAACTATGGCGAGGAGCTCAAGGTCATGTGTGGGATAATTTTCTTCGTGCTTCTTCAGCTGTCGAGAAGCGTAAGCCACGACTCTGCCATTTTGCATCAATACTCCACCGATCCCCTTGCCTGAAGCATCACAGTAAACCTCGAATCCCTCATTTCCCTCGGGGATCACCAATACTGGAGCTGTGGTCAGAGCATCCTTCAGTGCCTGAAAGGAGACCTCACATTCCTCTGTCCATACAAACGGCTATCCTTCTTCATCAGAGAGGTTAAGGGCTTGGCTAGCCTGGAGAAATCCTTCACAAAGCGTCTATAATAGCCAGCCAACCCAAGGAAGCTCCGAATCTCAGTCACTGAGCGAGGTTTGTGCCAGCTCTTTACCGGCATTTAGCTGGGTCCACTGAAAATCCCTCGGCTGAGATCACATGACCAAGAAATGATACCTTGTCCAGCCAGAATTCGCACTTGCTGAACTTGGCATAGAGTTTCCTCTCTCTCAGAGTCTGTAGGACTGTCCTCAAATGCTGCTCTGTTCCTCTTTGCTCTTGGAGAAGATCAGAATGTCGTCTATGAATACAACCACTGACTTATCTAGCTGGGCTTGGAAGACTCTCTGCATCAATCCATAAATCTCGCCGGTGCATTGGTCAGTCCAAACGGCATCACTGTGAACTCATAGTGGCCGTATCTGGTCCGGAAGGCTGTCTTCTCTATATCTGACTCAGCTACAGCTATCTGATGATACCCGGAACGCAGATCAATTTTAGAGAACACCTTAGCTCCCCTCAGCTGGTCGAACAAGTCATCGATCCTGGGCAGTGGGTACTTATTCTTGATCGTGACATTATTCAACTCCCTGTAGTCAATACATAATCTCATGCTTCCGTCCTTCTTCTTGACGAACAGCACAGGAGCACCCCAAGGTGAGACACTGGGTCGGATGAAACCCTTATCTAGTAACTCCTGCAGTTGTTTCTTCAATTCCACCATCTCTGCAGGGCCCATCCGGTATGGTGCTTTGGCAATCGGGCCTGTACCAGGTATGAGGTCGATGTTGAACTCAACCTCCGTCAATGGTGGTAGTCCAGGTAACTCCTCCGGGAAAACGTCGGGGTACTCTGACACAACAGGTACGTCACTCTTGAACTTCGGATCTGTCCTCAGGTCCTGGGCATAACAGTAGTAGGCGGCGGTCGCTCCCTTGGACACCTCCTTCATCAGGGATAATGCCGATACAACCTTCACAGTCGGCTGTTTGGGCTGCATTCGGTATGATACCGTGATCCCTGTAGCTGACTTCAAGAGGAGGCGATGCTCTGCACAGTGTAGCCTACCTCTGTATCGCTGTAGTGTGTCCATGCCTACAATTATATCAACCCCATGCCAGGGAAGACAATGGCATCAAAGAGGAAGTCTGCTCCCTTGATGTGTATGTTCAAGTCCTCCTACATTGCTTACTGCACTTGATTAACTCTCTGGATGGCAATAAGACTGAGCAGTCATGGATATCTTCTGTAGGGGCATCTATCTTAGCATGGAATGCCTGGGATATGAATGAATGGGAGGCTCCAGAATCAAACAGAACAGTGGCTTCCACCTCATTAATTAAGAACGTGCCTGAAACCACAGAGTAAATTCTAAGATTCTCAGGCATCTCTTCCAAGGTAATAAGTCGGGCTAGTAGTTATACCTGTGATGACCATCCCATTGCTCTTCGCTTGAGCCTGGTTCAACACAGTCACTCTGATCTCTGAGTTCCCGACCCCTACAACGACGCAACAAACTCATAAGATTCCCATTCTTATTAAGGTCTTCAGAAGCATTTTAATGATTACAATGCTGAAATTGCATAAATTACAAGGCTAGATCTGTCTAAAGGTCAGGTTTAAACGACCAGGTTTCATGTGGGTCTGGTTGATGATGGATGTGGGGGCTGTGTGGGGCTTAATTCTCTTCACCCCATGGTAGATAAGTCTGGCTGCTCCCCCGAATATCAGCACATCACCTGACTTCAGGAGGATCTTTGTAGCAAGATCCATTCTCTTCTGATCTCCAAATAGGAATTCCGCGTCATCTCCAAGTGATATGGACACCACTGGAACTCCTCTGGTGATGGACTCTAGAGACTCGTCCCTATCCTGATGCATTCCTAGCTTACCTTCTTTCTCATAGAAGTTGATGATGCACACGTCTGAGGTTAGGTCTGGGACGGGCTCATCCTCCAATTCCTGGGCTGCTTTAACTGCAGCTCCAATGATGGTCTGCAACTCTCCTGGAATTGGTGGCACCCCACCCCTCTTCATAGCTTCTAGTGGTGTGGTCCCACTTCTTACCTAGACACATGATCTTCACCTTCATGGTTGCACCGTTCTTGAAGGTAGGGGTGTAAAAGTTTCCTCCTTTCACACCTAATTCTCTGATCTTGAGGATCAATGCATATTGGTCAGCTGGGGTCAAAAATTCTCGTAATAAGACCATCCCAGGTCTCAATATCTCACACACTTCTCTGGTGGGTGTGGAAATAGGCAATACAGGAAAGCAAATATCGAAAGCTGAACGAAAACAACAGTTGCCATTAAGTAAACAAGTCAAGGTTCAAACTGGTCTTAGCACAAAGATGTAAAAGAAAGAGGGATTTATAGTTCATCCCTTTACAATGCAGAGGAAAAATTATTTGAAGAAATGAAACGAAACGAAGGTCTAAGCTTCTTCAGTAGGAAGTAGTCCTCACCAGGTGAACTCGGGTCATCACTCGCTGATTCGACACGGTCCACCAGGTTGAGAACTGGTGCTTTGCCTGGCCTCTGAGGGTAGTTCTGGGCAGGGCGATGGGTAGATGGTCCAGCACCTCCGGTGCCACCTCTACCACCTCCTCCATTTGTATTACCTGCTGGGGCTTTAGTCGCTGACCCGGTGCGTGGCTTGTAGTTCCTGGAATCCGGGTTCGAGAAGCACTCAAAGGATCTATGCCCCTTCCTGCCACAGTGGTGACACGTCACCAGAGTTCCGTCACACTCCTTTCCCGGATGGTCCCTCTCACACTTCCTGCAGAAGTATCTTCTTACGGGTTGGTTTCCTGTTCCAATTCAAGGTCAGTAGCGTGATAGCAATATGAAACCACATTGTAGATTCTGTATTATCTTATCACTAGGTGGCTGGGAGCGGATTGGCTCAGCATCAATATGTGAAGGGACTAGGGCCTTTTCATTCTTCCCCTTGTAGAACTTGCCCTTCCTTTCATAGTTCTGGGAAGAGTTTCCTCCACTACCTCCTCCAGCATCTCCCTTCCTCTTGCCTAGCACAGAATCCTGATAGGCAATGGTGGTTTCGCAGTCGTTTGCATCATCAGCTAGTTCCTGTCGTTACAATATGTGTTAGTTGGAAAATCTTACCGAACCAGAAATTCCAAAGTCATTTTCCATACCTGTAAAGTTTTTCCCCTGGTGGAACCGATCATGTTCATGATCCTGAAGTTCAAGCCAGTATGAAATTTATCCACCAGGTACCTCGGAGCGTAAGCTCCCTCTCCAATGACAGCAAGCAACTCCACAAACTTGTCATAGTACTCAGCAACAGAAGAAGTCCCTTGCTTCAGCTGCTCAAATTCACTTCTCATCCTCTTCTGTAGGTAGGATGGGTAGAACTTAGCTCTCAGGGCCACCAGAAAAGCTTGGAAATCAAAGTTCGCTTGGGCGGTCAGCTCGGCTCTGGCTGTCTGCCACCATCGATGAGCGGGCCCTTGGAGAAAGTAGGCCGCTATGTCCACTTGGCGATCTGCTGGAACATGCAGAGAGGTAAAAGCCTTTTGAATCTCAGCGATGTATTTCTCCAGAGCTTTCGGTACTGGGCTGGCCTTCGTAGACTGGGGGACGAAGATCGTTGACCGCTTTCAACCAGTTAAACTCTCGCGGACCGTGGGGTGGTGGTGGCGGTGGTTGAGGAATCTGAGCCTACTGCTGAGCTAATGCAGCGGTCACAATTGAGCTATGACCTCAGGGGTAACAGCGTCGGGTCCGTAGCCACCACCGGGGTCCCGCTCCTCGTCCTCCTCTTCCTCCGCGTCCTCCTCTTCCTCCTCCTTGAGACATTTAGCTGCTAAGGATGGTATTTGTTGTTCAGAAGTTGTATGTTAAATCTAGATATCTATGTAGTAACGTGCGAAGTGTTTCATAACTACCCAGGGACGGTATGTAGTTAGAGTGTTCATGAGTAATGTAAATAAGGTCAAGTATGGGGTAAGGGTAACGTGCCTTTTTGGAATCCTCACTTCCCAATTCTACCCCACTTCCCCAGTTTTAAGGGCACCTATATTCTAAGTATTTCACTCGGCTTGTTTTCTCGGGCTCAGAGCGTAACTACGCTCTGATACCACTTTCTGTAACGCCCCTACTTATCATAAATGCAGCGGAAATAAAATACTAAGGCGATTACAGATCATCGGGTTCCAAACACCCGGCACCAAACCTCACCAATTACAACTTATGACATTACAAATGCTACGGTCTGAACTCGAGAAAACATAACATAAAGAATAATAACAAAATACAATAGCTCTCCAAAGTTCCTAATTCCCATCCCATACACTCATACTCTTCGTGGCTACCTGTATAGCAATTCGTACCTGCAAGATGAAACCAAGCAGCCCACCCCAGGAGGGGTGAGTCAGTTCCCTGGAATGGAACTGGTACAACTCTCCAAAACAACAGTTTTAAAGAAAACATAACTCTTAAAATAACAATAACTTGAAGTCAATGCTCAAAACAAATCAGAAGAACAAGGCACACCAAAACACCAAGTCAAAGATAACAAGTCAAGGATAAAGATAAATAACGTGAAGTAAGAGTGAGCAACATAAAAGAAACCACGCCAGAAGTTAGTGAACATCCATTGCTTAAGTTAGATTCAGTTCCAATTAGGATTAGAAAGACCCAAGTAGTCACAAGGACTAGGAATGAAAGAAAATATCCAAGAACCCATAACTCAAGAGTGGAATATACCCAGTTGGGAGAGATGGCCCCCACCGCCAGTCAGTTGTCACAAGGACGAGGTAAACAGACCTCCGCTGTCAGTTGTCCATATGGACGAGGTATAGCAGACCTCCGCTGCCACCGACCCGTTCTCGTCATCGGTGAAAAGTGTGTGCACCACTTAATAGAAAGAATCCATACCCAATATATACCAAGATTGACATTTCCCATATTCCCACTAGACTATTAACTGTACAAGTGCAATACCAAAACACTCAGTCCTACAGAGTGCAGAGGCGTAAACCCTCAACAGTCAATATCTAATGAGATAACCAGATAAAAGGAACCAATGATCATGTGAGTTGTACATCCAAGGCTCAGTTAGTCACATCAAGCTGAGTTAGTCACACAAACAGTTTCCTTTTGAAATCCATTCAAGATCAGTTGGCATTTTCCAAGACATTCCATAAAGCCCGTGAGCAAAGTATCTGAGTACGAGAAATCGTACAAAACATTCCATAGAGTCCAAGACACAACAAGCTGAGTACGAGAAATCGTACCTGGTATATGTAGAAGCAGTAACCAAACTTGAAAATGCGAACTACTTCCACTAATCACCTATAATTAAAGTATTCCAAACATTGATTAGTTAAGGTACTATAACGCTACACATCCTCCACTCCTATTAGTCTATAGTTTTGTTTTACAGTTACACCCTCCTAAGGATCCGGCTAGATCTCGTAATTAAATCTTTAATGCATACTTAACTTATTCCATTTACCCACTCCTGATTATAGGTTTAGTTTAATTAAACCCTTTGGTTACGCTTGGCTAATCTTACTTCATCACCTATTCAAGGTTTAAGATATGTATTTCCCCTAATAGTCCACCTAGATGTCACTGTAACATTTGATATACTTAATTGTCACGTATGATTAAGGTTTATCCCAACTTTTCCCTCTTAACACGTTCTCATAAGGTATGTTACTACCTTTATTTACCTCTAATGTATTTATATATATACCTATATTTCCCTTAGAATTTATCCAAAACATTCTTTAAGAAATTCTTATTGTATTTAATTATATTTAATACCTTTCAGACATATCCACAACTGATATATAGTTTATAAAATAAAGCGTTTGCCCTGTTTTAATTAAGCATATTAACCTCCATAATAATAATGTAGTTTAGTTTAATACCTCAACTTAATATAAGTTCCTATTTTATTCTTCTCATATAAGTATATTTATGTGTAAACAACTTTTACTTCACCTAAAAGATAATACCCAAAATATTTATAAACATACTGTTATAAAATGTTAATTTAGTTTCCTTATTTTCCCCAACCTAAAAAGCTTATTAACAAACCATACTTTAATTTTTTGTTACATTAAAACCATATATTATAAGTTATTCTTATGAAAATTCCATAAACATAATTTTTAAACCTGTTTACCCTTGTCCAAAATTCCCGAATTTAATATATAATAACTATAACATTTTAGACATATTATAAAATTTTTATTGCATAAAAATATCTTTTTAAATTACCCAAATAATTCCATAATTCTCGTAACCTGCAAAAATCATAACTTATGTTTAAAAACTCAAAACCCATATTAATTTACATCAAAATAAACTAGACATTATAAAGAATCTATGGTTAAAATTTCAAGTCAAAATACTTTCGGGAAGGCCATTAAATAAATCTAGCAAGTTAGGACTTTATTCTGGAAATAATTTAAAACTTATACTTATATTTTGAAACGTTTTAATCGTGGCCGTCCGTTTCTTTTAACTGAGATCGGACGGCTCCTGACTGTCGAGTTCATCATCGAACTCAACTCGATTCCGAGTACTAATCTACCGTTTTCTCTCAATCCACAGAACCAAATAGAGTGGTTCTTGTTCCATTGAATTCGAAATCCCCAGACGCATCTATTGACACCGATTTCCCCAAATTTCATGCAGTATTACGAAAGATTCAATCTGGGTTCAAGTTAGGTCGAGTTTCGGGTTTACGAATTCGATTTCGCCAATTCCTCTCAATATAATGCATAATCGAATAAATTACCACGTGGGTTTGGTCGAGAATGAAGTTAAGAATGGCAACAACGGAGCAATTTGATCAAAAACTCACCGGGATTGCATTAACGGGGCGAAACCAAATCGGGAAAACTGGAAATCGTTATTTCATGTGCGGTTCAGGTAAGCTCCTTCTCGAATCAACTCGCACCAACTGAGAGAGCTTCGATTCATGGAACCTATCACAATCCAAACTAGACATGTAACTCTAGATGCTAGTGGAAGAATCATTGATTTTGATGAACTAGGGAGAAAGTTATAGATCTCACAAGATCCGAGTTTACCTAGTTGGTTCGGGATGAAACTGGGCAGAATTACCGCCGTGATCGAGTGGGCAACTTTAGACAGATTTATCTCCCAAACCAGTGCGAATCAGCCTTGGCCATAAACATGAAAGTTATAGAGGGATTGAGATCTTCAAAACAAGCTAAAGAAAACGAAATTTGGACGAGAAATGAAGAAGTTATGGCGTGACGAAGTTTACCCGATTTCAGGAAAAACTGCAGTTCTGGGTTACGCAATCGCGAGGAGCCAACTTTGGATCAACTTTCCGATCATTGTAGAAGGAGTTAGATGGTGTGTGAGTAATGGTTGGAAAGAGGAAAGATAGGAGAATCGAATGAAACAAACGCATACCAAATGATGGAGTAGGGAAAAAGATATAGGTGTCTAAAGATCGCCTGTTGACATGCCAAAACCGCTGGAACTCAACCGATTAAGTGTCTTGGGTGCTGACTGGGCGCGACACGTGTCCTGGACACGTCAGCATCCTTCAAAATTTTGGCTCTAAACTTCAATTTATCATAACTTTGGCTAGGATGATCCGTTTTTAACGTTCTTTTTATCGATCTTCATGGTTTTTCATAACCTATTTATTGGTATAGGTTTCATGGCCTGGTTTGACCATTCTCAAAAAGTCACTCTAACAAGGCTTAATAAGCTTTAAGGTTCCTAGAATTTTATATTGACTTTTATGTTTCAAAACAATGTTCCAACACTTCCTAAAATCTTTATAATATATTTGGAGTGTTTAGAAATTTTCCCAAGATTTATTGACTTATAAATCTTATTATTAAATTCATAATACTATATAATAATGTATAATAATTAGGGTTAAATAGGAGAAAACCCCTAAATAAATTTCACAATTCATATAATAATTCAATATTCATAATTCCATATAATAATTAATTTTTAATAAAAGAAATCCCCTAAATTAATTTAAATTAATTTAGGGGTATTTCAATAATACCTAAAGGCCAGTTAGTCTTGTTCCAGTTTAGATGTATAAACTTTCAGTCATAAGACGTTCGCATAAATAAACGCAGTGGTGTCGAGCAATACAGTATACAAGATAATATACATAATCACAGATATCGCTTTAGCATTTATACGCACAACGTCTGGACCTCAGGAAAATCCTTAGGACATTCAGACCACACAATTAACATATCGTTCACCGTGTAACATCTAGCTTGACAATTCACGCTCTAGTAATTCCTTCCCATACGCTGTTATATATACATGCAATACCGGTAATATTAATATAACTGTTCACTAAACATTACCGTACTGTCACTGTAGAATTAATTCTTGTAATATACTAACCCCGTATGTTCTTTATTTTCCCTGTTATTTTACAGTGGTTCGAGGTAGTTTATCAGTTCATTATTTTATGTAACAACACATGTGATAATGAATTTCTACCTTATAATATATTTCTATTTCATTAATCATATACCCATAATTATTTCCACTTGTTCCATATATCAATATGATTTGGTTATTTTTATCATAACCACATTTATTTTATAAACTTTATATTATACTCCATAATGTATCATAATACTTAATTTTAATTCCTTTCTTTATTAAATTACAAAACCAACCTTATAATTTCGGTAATTGTATATTGGACACATTAACTTTTATAAATTACCAAATAACCATATAACTTTTATAGTTTGCTAAATATCCATATTAACTTTCGGTAGTTACCACTAAATACACTAATCTTTATAATTTACCAAATGAACACAAATACTTTCTTTTTATATATATATATATATTCTTTATTTACATTAAACCCCAAAACTTTATTATTACATTTACTTATATAACTATAACTATAGTTTTAATATTAAATTCTTTTAAATGACCAAAAGGACCCTTATATTTCACTAATTATGTTTTCGCCCTATTTATAATTCGGTTTTACAAACAACTTTCATAAATTACATATTCTCCCCAAAACTTTTATAAACTTAATATTTTTTTGTCATAAATCATTTTAACCCAAAGTTTTTGGTCAACACTTTGACCAAGACTTAATTTCATAATTAATTCTTAACATACCCAGAAATCATATGTATTCTCGGTTATAACCCAAACTTTCCAATAATTACAAAATAGCCCCAAAACTTTATAAAATGTTATTTTAACACTTAAACACTTATTTAAATTCACCAAAATTCATAATATTAATTCCTACCTTATATTATGTCATAATTATACCAAACTAACCCTTAAGCTCTCGGCAATTTTTTATTTATACTCTAAACTTTTCAAAATTTACATTTTAGCCACATAACTTATTAAACTAGCCATTTAAATACTTGTAGCTATTTTTAATACTCCCAAAATTTATAATATAAGCTAATATACTTATATACTTCAAAAATTCCCAAATGTAACATTTCATTCTCGGCTTTAATTTTTAATTTACCATATAGTTTTTTAAAACTTGGTTTAAACTTTATAATATGTACATATAAATGTATATAAGCCATATAACACTTCTAAAATTATGTTAATGACTTAGAATGATTATAAGCTCAAAATAAAACATTTTATCCCGATACAATTCGGTTTGAACATATATGTATGCAAATGTTATTTCTGGAGTGGTTTAGAACAGGTGTAATTTACATAAAAGAAAGAAATTAAAAACTCAAATTATAAACGTCGGGCTGCAAACAATTCCCGGTCGTAGTAGTATAACGAGTGTCGTATCCACAGGGAGATTGTCAATTTACCCTAGTCTTGGTAGTTACTTAAAACTGTAAAAAAAGGGTTTAGCCGGAGGCAAGCTTGATTTGTGCTAAATTCATACAGGAAATAATATAAACAGTTAAAAGGTTGAATTATTGATGTGGATGGAAAATGTATCCTAGGATAGCGGGGGAATTTCCTAAAAATTACTTAAACATATTTATAACCATGTTTCAATTATTTATTGCCTATTAGAGTTAATAATTGTCAGTTACGAACTCTTAATAAAAGCCTTAGTATTTTCCTGCTCAGTCCGGAGTGTAAATACTAAGATTAATTCCTTTGTGGTACCTAGACTATCTCAAAATCATATGTTGATAGTTACCAATAAATGCAAGTATTTTGTCAGAATAAGCATTTAACAATATTGCTGAAAGGAATTAAAACAGTTAAATAAGAGAAATAGTGATAAATATTGTTTACGTAATATTAGAAATCAAACCCCCATCCTAGGATACAAAAGAAAATTAACTCAGACATTAACGGAGATAAGAAGATTACACAGATAGATTTTGACATTAATTCAGAGGAAGAACGGTCTGCTCTCTCTCACTGCTGCTCTTCTATTCTTTGTTACTTACTGCGTGAGTGTGGATGATGTGGTGTTACGGGAGGAAAATAAGTGGAAGGAAATGGATGAGTGTGGTGAGCGAATTCCTCCGTCGTGGGTGTGGTGTGTTTTGCAGCTAAGGTGGTGAGTTTATATAGAGGTTGGCTCCGTACTAAATTGATTGCAGATGAAGAGGAGAGTTGATTGCTATCTTCATTGATTGCAGAGGGGACAGAGAGCTGCACGCGTGAGGATTAATGGTAGGCGGTGCGGGAGTAGATAGATAAATCGATTCAAGTTGGAGAAGACGGCGAAGACGGGCGAAGAAAACTAGTCGCGGCGTTGATTTAATTCATGACCGCCTGCTGTCCGCCTAATAAATGGCGGTCTCCTCTTATGTGTCCGCCTGTTTCAGAGGCGGTCTCCTCTATTATATGTCCGCCGTTTCAGAGGCGGTTGTGTGTGTCACGTCCGCCTCCTTAAGAGGCGGTAGCCTCTATGGTGACCGCGAGCACGTCCGCCTCCTAAGAGGTGGTTCACTCTGTCTTGTCCGCCTCGTATGAGGCGGTCGCCTCTGTTTCAACGCCTCGCGGTCGCATGTGAGACGTCCGCTAGTTATTGGGCGGTCGTACCTTTTGTGCACGCGATGTTTATATATTTACATATATATACATATATATAACAATCTTCAACCGGCTCTACATTCTTCGTTATAAGTCCGTTTTCTGAGCCGTCTGCGCCTATACGTTCGTGTCTTCGTGTACTTTGCTCCTAGCTTGTTTGTTCCTCATGTTTAAACCAATAAATTGTGAAATAATCAATAAAACATAAACTAGAGGAAAACCATAAGATAAGTGAGAAATGAGTAGAAAAGTGCTGATATAATATATAAATACACCCATAAAACATGCTCATTTAGACACTTATCACACCCCCACACTTACCTTTTGCTTGTCCTCAAGCAAAAACCATGTACCAAACAAGTAGGGAATGCTCAATATTAATAAATATTATTTTGAAGGGTAGGATAAAGAAGTCAATAGTACATGATCTTAAACTTTTTAGAGGAGTGTGATCATCACCTACTGGTGGCATAGGTGTACTCAGGGCAAAAATAAAAATAAGAGTTTCGGGGTATGATCCGGAGTACTTCAATGCTACTTGATTTAAGGTGACTTTGAGAACTTTTACCATGGCCAACTTCTCTCAAGAATGGGTATTGAGGAGAAAACAAAAGAAAAATAGAATTATGCATTTGTTTCACTTTTGCATAAGAGATGAGAAGATAATAAGTAGGCATTAAGCCTTCGTTTTAAGAACACTCAACTCTCTTTTGTTGGTTACCGATGGTGTCTCACAAGTACCTCATTATTTTTTTATTTATGACAGAGAAGTACCCCTTAGCAATCCCTAAGAAAGAAGACAGAAAGAACCCCTGAGCAATAAAAATCCATCCATTTCAGATCACTTGGTCACACCGCATAAAAATGCTCCTCAAAAGTAATCAAAATTTTAAAATTTTGTACATTTTATCGTTTATCCCACAATTCATAACAATTTTATTCCTAAAGAGAACAAACCCACATAAAAAAGGTCCACGATATTGAATTTGAACAAACGCAAGATAAGCAGAGAGATTAAGCATTTAAGCATAAAATGTCACCGAAAAGGGCACACTCCCCCACACTTAAATTGAACAATGTCCTCATTGTTCACCAGAAAAACAAGGGAAAGTTTCAGAAGGCCTTTTCGGTAAGTAGATAAATTAGAGAGAACACGAAGCTCACGAATATTCATTGAAGCATTTAAAAATTCTCCTCTGCATATTTTATTGAAATAAAAGCATAATTTAAAGAAACTAGTACTCCCCTGATTTTATTTTGCTTGCGTGTATTGGACTTCCCCACACTTGAGCTTTAGCCTCAAGTAGCGTAGCTTGGTTGCGGTGTAGTCATGAAATTGCACCTGCATAATACACTAGAAGCAACCATACTATAAACGGGGTTAATAGTTAGCAAAAATAAAATAAAGGGAACCTGAAAATTAAAACAGCATAAAAGCATATAAAAGATAAGTTCGTCCGGGTTGCCTCCCGGAAAGCTGCCCTTCTTTAACGTCTTTAGCTAGACGCTTTTCGTTAGATCGATCCTGGGGGGTGGTTATGAGGAGGAGATCCAAAGCATGACTCGATGGTTTTTTTGAGAGTCCACCTGGATGCATGTTTTCTTTTCTTATCCCGCTCTTCGTCCGGGATTGGTGGTGGTATCTCTGTGATAGACATGCCGTCTGGAAGGGTAATAAACAGAAGTGGGGATGATGGTGATTGAGTGTCCCTCACAAACTTGAGATCTTTGGATTTGCTATCTGGAGATCTTCCTGATGCAAACTCCAGCTTTTCGTTTAAGCTTGGAGGGTGATCTTCCCCTGGGCTACCCAAATGTGCACATCGGCTGTGGCAAGGAATGGTCGTCCAAGGATGAGAGGTGTAGTGGGGTTCTCTTCGATGTCTAGAATGACAAAATCGCATGGGAAGTATAAGTGTTCCACTTTAATGATAACATCCTCCACCACTCCGCTTGGGTATGTTACCGAACCATCTGCCAGTTGCAGGGTCATCTTAGTCTTTTTCATCTCTCCAATTCCCAGCTTTTTGAAAGTGGAGAGGGGCATCAAATTAATGGAGGCACCCAGATCGCATAAGGAGTATGGAAATGAGGTGCTACCAATTGTGACTGGAATAGTGAAGCTGCCCGGATCATTGCATTTTGATGGTAGTGGTTTTTGTAGAGTAGCTGAGCAAGCTACATTGAGAGGTACCGTACCGACTTCGGCCAATTTAGTTTTGTTGGATATGAGGTGTTTGAGGAATTTGGCATAGTTTGGCATTTTGGCAATGAGGTCTACAAACTGTACATTGACGTTAGCTGCTTCAGCATTGCCAGAAACTTACCATATTCATTATCCAATTTCTGCTTCTGGAGTCGGCGAGGAAATGGTATAGGCGGTTCTTGTGAAGGAGGTTCTGAAGCTGGTGGAAGAGTGAGGACGCTTGGAGATGTCTTTTCTGTTGGGCCTCAGCTTTTCCTTCACTATCCTCTTTGGATTCTTCTGATTGTTGCGGGATGGGAATCTCGTCGGTTTTCTTACCGCTTCTCAAGGTTATCGCCTTAACCTCCTCTTCTTCTTCTTCAAATTCGAGCTTCTCATGTTCATAACCGGCTACCAAGTTCTCGAGGTAGGTATTCTCAGATTGAATGCGATTTTTATAGACTTTGGCGGTGCTTTCAATTCAGCTACATTCCTTTTGGAAGTCTCAATTGCTACAACCCACTCTTGGAGGGAAGGGTGTAGTTCTGGAACTTTAGCTGTTTAGCCACCTCCGTCTTTTCTTATCGTGCTCCTTCACATAGATGCACTTGGCTTGCTCTCTTGGATTTGGTTCATTTTGGCTGGGGAGAGCCCCTGGCGGTCTTCGAGCAAGATGTTCCGCAAGTTGATTGATTTTACCTTCGATTTTTGGTTGAAGGCTTCTTGTGCAGAAAGCTGGTTCTGAGTATGGAAATGTAACCTTTCATCATCTCTTTGAGTTCTACGTTTGGATCAGAAGAGGATGATGATGGTTGTTGTTGTAGTTGTGTTGTTGGAAACCTGGAGGGGCACCTAGTGCTTTGTAACCCATATTAGAGTTTGGTTGGGGTCTGTTCCCCTGATAGGTATTGGAGTTGTTGTTCTGCCCTCCTTGGTTCTGATCATTATTCTTCCATGAGAAATTCGGGTGATTTCTCCATGGATAGTTGTTGTTGAAGTTGTTGTTGTAGGAATTACCGGGACGGTTTCCTATGAATTGTACTTCCTCGTACTGGCCTTTGCCTTCGCATTGATGAGTTTCATGAGGACCGGCGCATATGACACATCCTTCTGTAGGTGGAGCTGGTGGTGAACTTGTAGGTGGGGAAGCTATTGTTTTTACAATTTCGTTTTGTGATGTTGTTAGCTTTTCCACCATCTTTGCAAGGGACGAGATCTGAGCCGATAAATGATCTGTAGGCTCAACGTGGAGTAGGCCTGCTGCTCGTGGCGTTCTTCCTTGGATCTCGTCCACTGTCTGTGTTGCTCGTCATGGTTTCAAGAAGATCCATTCCTTCTTAGGAGATTTCATCATGAAACTTCCTCCTGCAGAGGAATTGACGAGTAGTCGGTTCCCATCATCCAGACCGTTGAAGAATGACAGGCAGAGGGATTGATCGTCAAGACCATGGTGGGAACATTTCATTAGCATATCTTTGAATCTATCCCATGCGTCGTACAACGTTTCTCCTGGCTCTTGACAGAAAGTGTTGATTTCACCGATCAATTGCCTCGTTCTACTGGTTGGGTAGTATTGGCAAGGAATTTTGGGCCATTTGAAGCCATGTGGTGATTGATCGGGAGGGAAGGCTTCGGTACCACCGGTTTGCTGAATCCGATAATGAGTGAGGAAATAGTTGGAGTCGAATTCTTTCTTTGACATTGCCGGTCTGACCAAAGGAATTGCAGAAGTCTAGGAAGAGACTCAGATGATTTGGGGCTTCATCTGGGTTCGCTCCACTAAACTTGCCTAGATCCCGGACGGCGGTGATGTAGTGGGTTTTGAAAAACCCATCGTCCGGCTTCTTCTGGTGTTAGTTCAGGGAGAACTATAGCTGATGCTCTTCCTTCGGTGTTCGGTTGGTGGTAATCAGATAGGGCGGACGTGTTCTGGTTGAATTGCATGGTCCATTTCATTTATAACTTCGTTATTGGCCATGGCTTGGTTTCTCAGGGTCTCTGCGCTTGAAATAAAGTACGCTCGGGTTCGGGGCTCGGACTGATAGGTGGAGAGCCTCGTGTTCGAGTGTTTGGCATGCACAGAAGATAACTTGTGGTTTGTCAGAAGCTGCAAAATTAGTTAGTAAATAAAATAAGAAAGACAGAAATATTGGTTAGGCTGATAAACGTTAGGAGTTAGTATACAGAAATTATAAGTTAGTAGTTAGTATACAATGGAAAGAAATGTAAGGACAATGGAAATGAAATGTTAACGAATGACAGGAATTTAAAGTTAGTAGTTAGAGACAATGGAAAGAAAGGACAATGGAACGAAAATGACAATGGTACGAAATGACAATGGAACGAAATGGACAATAATATTAAAGATGTTAGGAGTTAGATGTCCAAAATCCGAAGTCAAATGTCCAAGTCAGGTCAGAAGTCCGATGTCCAATTCAGATTATAAGTCCGATGTCCAAGGTTAGATTATTAACAAGATAATATTGACAGTTTATTATAATAAAACAGGTGAACTACCGGAAACTAGGGAAATTGATGGAATCAATCTCCCCGGCAACGGCGCCAATTTGCAAAGTGTTATTTCTGAGTGGTTTAGAACAGGGTAATTTACAAAAGAAAGAAATTAAAAACTCAAATTATAAACGTCGGGCTGCAAACAATTCCCGGTCGTAGTAGTAAAAGTGTCGTATCCACAGGGAGATTGTTCAATTTACCCTAGTCTTGGTAGTTACTTAAAAACTGTAAAAAAGGGGTTTAGCCGGAGGCAAGCTTGATTTGTTGCTAAATTAATACAGAAATAATATAAACAGTTAAAAGGTGAATTAATTGATGTGGATGGAAAAATGTATCCTAGGATAGCGGGGGAATTTCCTAAAATTACTTAAACATATTTATAACCATGTTTCAATTATTTATTGCCTATTAGAGTTAATAATTGTCAGTTACGAACTCTTAATAAAAGCCTTATATTTTCCTGCTCAGTCCGGAGTGTAAATACTAAGATTAATTCCTTTGTGGTACCTAGACTATCTCAAAATCATATGTTGATAGTTACCAAATAAATGCAGTATTTTGTCAGAATAAGCATTTAACAATATTAGCTGAAAGGAATTAAAACAAGTTAAATAAGAGAAATAGGTGATAAATATTTTTACGTAATATTAGAAATCAAACCCCCATCCTAGGATACAAAAGAAAATTACTCAGACATTAACGGAGATAAGAAGATTACACAGATAGATTTTGACATTAATTCAGAGGAAGAACTGGTCTGCTCTCCTCTCACTGCTGCTCTTCTATTTCTTTTGTTACTGCGTGAGTGTGGAATGATGTGGTGTTACGGGAGAAAAATAAGTGGAAGGAAATGGATGAGTGTGGTGAGCGAATTCCTCCGTCGTGGGTGTGGTGTGTTTTGCAGCTAAGGTGGTGAGTTTATATAGAGGTTTGGCTCCGTACTAAATTGATTGCAGATGAAGAGGAGAGTTGATTGCTATCTTCATTGATTGCAGAGGGGACAGAGAGCTGCACGCGTGAGAGATTAATGGTAGGCGGTGCGGGAGTAGATAGATAAATCGATTCAAGTTGGAGAAGACGGCGAAGACGGGCGAAGAAAACTAGTCGCGGCGTTGATTTAATTCATGACCGCCTGCTGTCCGCCTAATAAATGGCGGTCTCCTCTTATGTGTCCGCCTGTTTCAGAGGCGGTCTCCTCTTATATGTCCGCCTGTTTCAGAGGCGGTTGTGTGTGTCACGTCCGCCTCCTTAAGAGGCGGTAGCCTCTATGGTGACCGCGAGCACGTCCGCCTCCTTAAGAGGGGTTCACTCTGTCTGTCCGCCTCGTATGAGGCGGTCGCCTCTGTTTCAACCGCCTCGCCGCATGTGAGACGTCCGCTAGTTATTGGGCGGTCGTACCTTTTGTGCACGCGATGTTATATATATTATACATATATATACATAATATAAACAATCTTCAACCGGCTCTACATTCTTCGTTATAAGTCCGTTTTCTGAGCCGTCTGCGCCTATACGTTCGTGTCTTCGTGTACTTTGCTCCTAGCTTGTTTGTTCCTCATGTTTAAACCAATAAATTGTGAAATAATCAATAAAACATAAACTAGAGGAAAACCATAAGATAAGTGAGAAATGAGTAGAAAAGTGCTGATATAATATAAAAATACACCCATAAAACATGCTCATTTAGACACTTATCAATGTATCCTAATTAATTTTTGTGACACAATTTTATACCTAAGGTAATAATCTTACCTTTATGTTATAAATTATTTTCTTGATATTATAACCCAATATTTTCAGCCTTAATTTATCTAGAGGTTATACATAATTTTTATACCAAAGTTTGAAGCTTAAATCAAACTTAAACTTAATAAACCTTAATTATAGAAACTTACTCCTTAAATCAAGATAATTCTTGTACTTGATTTCTCCTTGAATTCTAAGCTCTTAAAATGCTATTTTGATGAAGATAATTTGGCCTCCATGCATATATTTAGGAGATCCATTTGTTAGACTTCTAACAAAGATTTATAAATAAGATTTGGAGTAATTTTACAAGAGTTTACCTTAGGTATTTTTCAAGGAATTTTTGGTAGACCTTGAGATGATTGTAGATCTAAGTTTCCTTCATGAAATGATGAAGAGAATATAGATTTAGAAGCATGTAATTTTCGGTAATGGCTTAAGGAACTTACTTAGGTTTTTCAACATGAAAATATACCTTAACTTATTCTTGGTGTTCCTTGTGTTGTTGTTGAATCTAGGAACCTCCTTGGAACATTTAAGCTTGGCGAAAACTTGTAGGATTGCTAGGACGATTCTTGCTTCAAGACTAAGGAGATTTAACTAGGAAATTACATAGAAATGGTGTTAGAGCTTAAAACACCATTAATGAAGCTTTGAAGCTCTAAGGAATTAACTAGCGAATGAAGAAGAAAAGAGAGGATAGAAGACTTACCAAAATAGGCTATGGAGTGGGCAAGGAAAGAATAAAGGCTCACGTAGGAAAATAAGGCTTGGCAAGGATGGAATAATTTTGACACAATAATTGTCAAATTGACTAATCTTTCCTTTGTTTATTGTTTGATTGTTTGGCTCAAGGAAATGTCCATGTTATGCTTGCTTTCGGCTGAGACAAGGAGGTAAGGAAGTCTTTATTTGACAATTTGAAAGAAGAAGACAAGAGCAAATGTAGGTAGGTGTTTGTCTTCTTTGAAGTTTAGTGTTTAAGTTTAAGTTATTTAAGGGCCTAAGAGCCATGTCATTTAAGATCCTTAGTGCTATGCAATTTAAGATTATTGCAATATATTGAGTTTGTTGTGAATGAGTTGGTTTGGGTGATACAATATGATGAGAAAGAACTTGATGTGTGTGAGATGGTTGAGTGAGGAAAACAAATGCATTTGGGCATGATAATATACTAGAGAAGCTATGGCGAAATTTGAGTAGAAAACAAAGTGTTCAAGTGGTAGTGGTGAGTTAAGATGCCCTAGGATTCACTTGGGATCATTAAAAGGAATTTGAGTGGAAATGAGTTAACTAAGTAGTTCTTGAGGTTTAGTATGGCCTAGAGATGTCTAGGAGGAATCAGAGGATTGGTGGGTGTATTAAACACCCAAAGTCATGGTAAGAGGAATGGGGAGACTTGTGCATAAATTTGAAGGAAAAGATGTATAATGCTTTAAGGAGATTTAGTTATGAACTAGGGAATATAACAATGAGAGTTTGGGAAGTTTGTGTAATTAGTGAAGATGCTAGCGGTGGAACAATAAGGTTTAGTTTAGATGGTAATGAGAGGACTTAGTTGATGGGAGTGAAGATTGAAGGAGAATGTTGTCGAATGTCGAGGAAATTGCCTAGGAATGTAAAAGAGCGTGTGATCATGAGAATAGTGAGTAAGTTGAGTAAAAGGAGATGGAAATGTCTAAGGAGGGTGTAGGAAGGTCAAGGTAAAGAAGAACAAGGTTAAGGTGCCAAGAAGATGGAGGAAATGTATATGTAAGTTCATGAGTTTAGGGTGATGAGTAACAAATGGAAAGGAGAGGCATTTGTGCATGGATATGCAAGATGACTTGAGGAAGTTTTGGTAAATGAACTGAAGATAGAAAATGATGTTTATAAAGTGCTCAAACTGTTAAGGAGGGAACACTTGGGTTGGTTGAAGTTTTGGTAAGATTACGAGTTGGAAATGTAAGGAAATAAGTGCTAAGTGTTTGGAGTTTTATAAGAATTTAGTAATTGTTTAAGAAGATCTTTGGAAATTGTTTTAGAGAGTTTGGTGAAAGTTCTAAGGTGAGTTTAAGTGCCTAAGTGGTATTAGGACACATGGGGGAACTTGTGGAGAAGTTGGAGTCAAATGGGAATTTAGAAACAAGGTTCTGGAGCCGACCGACCTTAGGGACCGGACCTGCAAGGTCGGTCGAGCTCAGTTTACACTACCGGAAAAAGTTTCTGGAATCGACCGAACTTGGGGACCGGACTTACAAGTTCGGTCGGGCTTGTATTTTGTGTACGAATTGAGTCTCTGGAATCGACCGAACTTGGGACCGACCTTGGCAAGTTCGGTCGGGCTTAAATTTCCCACGGGAAAAACTCTCGGGAATGGACCGACCTTGGGGACCGGACTTGCAAGGTCGGTCGGGGTAAAATTTTCAAACGGTAATAAGTTCTGGAATTGACCGACCTTGGGTAAGTTCGGTCGGTAAGGTCGGTCGACCCTAAAGATGAAAAAAAAGAAGAAAGAAACCCTAAAGAGGTTTAGAGGTATTAATGTTACCCCATTAAGAAGGCATTGATGATTAGAGGTATAAAGACCTAAGGGATTAAGTTAAGTATGAACTTAAAAGTTTAAGTTTAGGTTGTAAGAATAAGGTAAAACTTAAGAGGTGTTAGGTGGGGAATCATTATGGGTTAAGTAAGTTAATGAAGTTGAGCTAAGTTAAGTGATTAACAACCTAAAACTGAATCAATGTTTTAGGACTTGAGAGTTTGGACTCCGGAGGAGAGTAAGCAACCAAACGACCAACGGTGAACGATACAGTTCTTCTTGTGACCTGCTTGCTAACGAGGTGTCCCTCGGCTTGTGTGCTATTTGTTTTTGTGTGCTCACTAAACAAGATAAAGCATGCAACCGGAATATCATGTTGATTGTATTGTTGTGTGATGTTGAAAACTAACACAACTTACGTGAGAACTTACTAACTAGTGTTTAGTAAGTATGGTGTGAGAATAAGGAACACTCCCTAATAATAGTTTGTTAATAACCGAGAGAGGTTAAAAACAAATGTCGCATTGAGACTACTACTAACTTTAACTTGGGGGGAGCGAGGAATCCGGAATGGTCTCGGCACAGTGTATTGGGGGAGGTCGGTATCCTTATCAGATACCGACTTCCAAATATGACTTGTCTTCAGACTCGTCGCCTAGAGTTGACATATAGACTCGACCTCCTCGGACTACTTGTTTTAGGAGGGAGGCATACTAAGATGGCGTGGGGGGATCTAGCCTACATCCCCAACAATTTAAGAATGTTGTTTATTGCCGGTAAGTGACCTGCTGCTGGCTAGGGTTAACCAAGCCCTATGAAAATAAACAACGAACTAAGGATAACCAGTTCTAATGAGAGAACGGTTGGCAAATATAAGATAAGGTTGAGATAAGTTGCAACCATTCCTTTTAAAGGATGGTTTGTATTATAAGACTGAGATAAGCTACTTCCATTCCTTTTTAAAGGATGGTTGTTTTCTAAGACTAAGATAAGACTAAGATTGAGGTAAGATAAGGATGGACTAAGATTAAGGGAAACGTAACTTAAGGAGTGAAGTAATTGACTCACTAATTAAGGGAACGCATTTAAGTCGTTCATTGTGTTCGAACTTTGATTGTTCATAATTGGTTTGTTGTTTATTGCACCTTCTATTATGTTGTGCATCTAATCAACCTCCATGCTATCGACAATTAGTCGTCGTAGCCACGTTAGCTTGGGGGCCATGAGAGGATTGTACCAGCATTCGTGCTGACCCCCTTTGGGGGCTGTTTTTACTACACAGGTGAACGTCATGAGGCGGCCGTCGCGAGAGTAAGAAGGGGTACAAGCGTTACGGGTTAAGTGTGGCCTACGAGTTGTGCATGTACACTCGTATGACAATTTGAGTTAGTAAGATGTATAGGATGTGAGGGGATTGTAAGAAGGATATGTATTTGGTTAAGATTTGTATGTACTAATGTTCGGTATATTCTGTCAATCAGACCGTGGCAAGGTCCTGAAGTGTATTGAATTCCGCTGTGACATTTATATATATGTTGTTAAGTTGCGAAACCACATTTGGATTGAGATGGGGTGTTACAAAAGTGGTATCAGAGCGTAGTTACGCTCTGAAGACAAGAATTATCGAACTTAGGAGAATACTGAGGTTGAGATTGAGTTATGGGTTAAGGGTTGAGAGATAGAGTGAGAGGTGCGTTAGTCAGGACTTCCCGGTATTTACCGGATATCCATAGTACCTAGACCCGCCCTCCACATCCCTAACCCTGAATATGGGGAACAAACGCCAGAGAGAAGAAAGCCTTCTCTTACTCGGGAAAACCGATCTGGCAGTTAGTTAACAGTAAGCAATACGAGAAACATCTTGTTAAACAACAGTTTATGAGAACCTGAACGTTTTAACTGGAGCGCAATAGGGAAACAGGCGCTACCTATGGAATTCTATCAATAAGGGAACGGTAATTACCGGCAACATGGGTCGACATGCTACGCAGTCGAAATAACCCGCCATACCAATGATAAGAAAAGCACTAAAGGTGCAATGGGTAAGAAAAGATAAGTGACGTGATACCGGACAGTGGTCCGAGTGAGCTTAACAGTGGGATAATACCAAGCATGAGAGTTGAGATTACTGGAAGGTCCAGTTAGAAACGGGAACTCCAAACCCCATACAATGAGAAGGTTACGAAACCTGGCCGACATAGCACTGGCGTCGATGAAGACATGTACAAACTGAATACCGGAATAGGACTACGATGTAGTACCTAAAGGAGAATCATTACTTAGTAACCACGACAAATTTGTGGAATGGGAGCGAGGATTAAGACATAAGAAAATAGTAAGGGGTTCCCTCAGAAAGAGGAACGCCCTGATAAGTGACAGCACTATCAAAACAACAGGAGACTACCGGATGGTCAGTTATCCAAAATAAGAGATTATCGAAGGAGTCCCGAGGACTACCAATTACATGGAAATTAGAAGGAAGTATCACTACCAATGTACCTGTACCAATAGCCCATCTGCATGGCGCACTTGCCATAGCAAGTGCTACCACGGTTAAAAAGTACAGAAAGCCATCATGGCGAAATAATAGAACGCTACAGATGTAGAATATACTAATACCGGATTGCAAATCCATAAGAACGGGAGAATGAGACCTTGGGAAGGCCTACGGCCTGACCATGATGAGATGAGTGGATACACCAGTCAGCAGGGAGCTGAACTTGGACGAAATACTAAACGATACAAATATTAACAACGGTATAACCTACTCCAACAACAACCGACAGTGCGGTAAGAACATCAATCCAGAACCTCAGGGAGAGAAACCAGAGATCGCTCAATAATCCGAGCAAAACACTATATAAGCAATAACATACAAGGAATGTATTATAAGATACCATTGAGACCGTTGACATGACGTCTTCCAAGAAGAGCGGGATAAAACTCCCGAGATGACCGTTAAGCATTCTTCAATGAAGATGTTGGAAACCCAGAAAACAAGGATAAAAGAAATGAACGTAAGCTATAACCTACTAAGGATTAAAGACGTACAACCCTGGAAAAGGAAAGCTCAGAGGACTACCCCCATAGAGCGGGCATGGTCGAGCCTGACAAACTGATGAATGACAGTTAATACTGTTCGTCTAACTCATTAACACCCAAGTATGATTGATCATCAAGGTGGCGTAGTCAACGGAAGTTGAACGAAGCGTTGAGTGGGAGTATAAGATGACAAAATGATATCCAACTTGGACACCGTAAGGCAAACGCCTAATACGAACCTAACCTTGATTGCTAAAAGACAAATCTAGTAAAATGACAGTATTGTCAAAGACACTAAGTAACCTCAGATCACCTGAATAAACTTCCATATCAGGAAGCAGGATGCAGCAACTTACCATGAAACCCGATACTACATTCAATATGTAACCTAATGGTGGATAATGTTCAAAGAAACAAAAACCTATAAGGATGACCTACAGATGAGTAAGAGTACAAGTAATGAACTGAGGCATTAAGCACTAAGAGCCGAGGCGCTGTAAGTTGTAAGAGAGCTTATTTAAGCCACGAAGGAACTACAATTTGTAGATATGAACGGTTACCAAACCTATAACTTAGATTGTGGAAGATATTGCCAGGAAAAGGCACCAATGAGAATAATGAGGTAGTACATTGGCAGGGGCGGAGAACGAACCATGCCTTTTAGGGTGGGGATACCTCTCCTTGTTGTGAGGCCAAGAGTGGGAATAAACCCTCAAAAAAGGGCTTTCACTTATTAGAGAAATAATACGTTTGTTAGATAATGGAAACTGTAAACCTTGAATTACCTTAGAACATATCAGATACACTTGAGTAATAAGGAAGCTGCAGAGACAGACCTCATATCCAACACCCAGGATTTAAGAATCAGTAATCGTCAGAGATAAACATGTGGTGCATAGAATGGCACGTCAAGTGACCAACGCTCAGAAGAGCTTGAGACTCGATGGATGAATTTCAGTAACCAGTTAAATTACATGGTAAATAACATCATAAAGGATGAAAGAACCTGAGCTTGAAGCAGAACACCTTCGTATTAAGAGATAACCATTTTACAACACGATACGGCAACCGCCATACACCGAAATGAGAGAACCCCCAGTGTGTTTACACCAAGAAGGGATTGAAAGTAAGATAAGATGTTAGAGTAAATGAGTAAGTAGTTGCACCATCAATGGGCAACATGGTAAAGGCCAGCTACCATGGTAGTAGTGGTCGTGAGTACAATAATTATATAAGGGATTAAGTCATGGTGCGCGGTAAAGCGACCGTTATGTATGAGCCGTCAAATATTGACACTGAGGCAATTAGATTTATGAGTTAAGACCAGTATAAGTAAGGAAATAAGATGGTAGACGAACTGTGCATTGATGCCAGTAGTCTGGACCTAGTTAGGTAAGATTTCACAGGAAGCACACTACCCATTCCTTAAGGAACTGGAAGTGCATTCCTAGTAGATCAAAATATGAGAAACAAGATAAGAGGCTCTATGGAAAGAGACCTCAGTCACTAAGAAACCGAATCAGTACAGTACGGGATACAGAAAGAACTAGAGCATACCATACCCAAGAACACAATAAATAAATTCCCTTGATTAAGTTCAAGAAGAACAATAAACGTTATCATGGAACGATGAAAGAGGAGATCGACAACAGAATACTTCATAATTAGCAATAGCTAAACGTGTGACGGACACTATGAGTTTACTAAAACGAGACGTGGGACGACTGCACCCCACAGGGGCTTGCAGGCCTAACACGCTCATTTATGAGTTAGTTGGGTAAGTAGTAATGTACCAGTAAGGTACCCCATGCATGTAGACGAGTGGTGTAAGGAACACGGGAAGTAGTCGACTCCGTACCACGGACAACGACGCAAGATCAGACAAGAGCAGCTACTACCGCAAACAGCCGAAGAGAAGAATTCAGTTGAACCAACACACAAAGGAACCAGAGAACAAATAATTAAGGACTATGAAGTGCGAAGAGCACGGATTGTTAAGTACAAACATTAGACATGTCTTAAGATGTATAGGATTAAACTGTAAAGTGCAATAAGCACTAAACAGTAGTTTCAGATTAAGAATCATCCTCAGACCAAAGGTCAGATGGAAAGAATGATTTAGACACTGAGAAAACACTAAAAATACAAACATTAGATCTCCAGGAAGACTGGATAGACGAGCTACAACTATCAAGGCCTTGTATATATAAGATAACACGTGTCCATTGAGGGACCTTAGTACTAAACCATAAGCATACAGGAGAAGGATATACAATGCAATGAAGCATAAGAAAAGCAGTTAAGCCTAAGGTTATCAGAGTCGCGCAGCGGAAGCTAGCAGATCAGTACCTTTGAGGTTAGACCAAACTAAGTTAAGAATATGGTATAAGTACCGTTAAGAATCCTCGATACAGAGACTAAGCCATTAACATAGTTATGACCCTCTGATCCAATTATAAGTGAGATAGATGACATGGAAGCTAGAATGCTTGGTAAGAATTAGACATCTTGAACTTATGTTCAAGGATGATATAATGTTGATTACGTGGGCGTAATCCATTTTAAGGGGGGTAGAGCGAAAACCGCTTAGCGTATGTTTGTGTACTGAGTACATAAACTACGGTGTGCATAGCACAAAGAATTTGAGAATATGTTTTACATAAACATCTTGAGATAAATTATGGTTATTGCGCACAGAAGATGTGAATACCATACATATTAAGTACATATCTTGTTAACTCCGGTGTGAGTACAAGTTAAGAGAATTAAGGAAGAGGATTAATGAGACTTAAGAAATAAGGAATATATGAGGTATGAGTCGATATGAGACTATGTGTGAGATAAGAATAATAACACTATGAGATATTATTTGATATGAGTATGAGGAAGAAGATAATAATGCTATGAGATATAAGATGGTGAGAAATGGTATGAGACTGATATAGAACTTAGTAGAATGAGTGCCTGAGGTAATTACTAAGAGATGAACTGGGAATGATTGATGGACTGAGTCCACACCTTGGAGATGTATTGATTACGATAAGAAAGACTAAAAAAGATAGAAAATTGGAAATGAGTGAATTATTTGATGTTTGAAAATGACGTGGGAGGTGGAACTTGATTTTCTAGGGATCAAGGGAAACCGAACACAAATTGGGGTGGAAGGATAGTTCTACACTGATGCTGATCACATCAGGGTTGGATGATTCCTGAAACTCCCTACCAGTGGTCACAATTAAATCACGCTAGGATCGAGGCGTTAGTATAAAATGAAATTGGAGTTGATTGTATTTTAATTAGAGGAATTATTCCTCACATGACCTCGTAAAAAGGATTACCTTTTTACTGAGTCTCGCCCATGAAGTCGAGGACGCACGAGCCTTTGTCTTCGGACCGGTGACATGGGGAGAGCAGAGTGTTTTGTATTCTGGCCCATGGTGACGAGGACGAACGCCATTGTCTACGTACCGGTGACATGGGAGAATACGTTGGAAAATTATGTGATTGTTTTAATCATCAAAAGAAACAAAGAGAATTTTGAGTGCTATACATGCTTAAGCATGTTGTGTGATATTTAGTATAAGCATATGGTGGATCTAATGAGTTAATGAGTTTAAGTATACATAAGTATGATCTATATGATCTATGGAATGAGGTAAGACATGTATTCTAATAAGATAAGATGCATGGGAACTTTGGGGACAAAGCTCTTTAAGGGGGGTAGATTGAAATACCCCAAAACTAATTATGCTAAGTAAACATCAAATTATGATGTAGTAAGGCTAAAATATGCCTTAGAAAGATTGGTAGACAATTTAAACCAAGGAAAACACAAGAAAACGCCTTAAGGGCAATTTAGGCAAAAATGTGCTTTAAGCTTGAAGTGACTTTAATTAGCACCCAAATATCATTATAAGATTTTAGTAACATGCTAATGGACATGTTAAATCAATTAGTAAAGAAAACAAAGCTCAAAAACAAGCTTAAACATAAAATGTGCTTTAAGACTCCTTAAAGCACCTTTTTGAGAAATTGTCTTAGAATTGGGTTTTGAGTGGCTAAATGCCTATGATTACATCTTAATCAACATGTGTGCTAATTATTATCACATTAGGAAGCCTAAATCAATGGGAAACCAAAAATTTCATGAATATGTGCACTAATTTGTGAATAGTGCCCAAATTAAGCTTAAGTAAACAAAAGTCAATTGGTTGGTCAACCAAGACCATAAATATCTTGGTTATTAAGGGGGTGGCCGGTTTTGATGTGGGGAGTCACCACATGACTAAGCAAATAAAGGAAAGGAAGAGTAAAAGAGAGAATAGTACTATTTGCTTTATAAAAGCAAAATACCTTATATTAGCCTACCTCTCTCCTCTCTTCTTCATTTCTCTTCTTATCCCCCGGTTTTCTTCACCTTCTTCATCCTCTCAAACCGTTCCAAGCAGCTCCATGGTTTCCTCATCTTCAAATGTCCATAACTTGCTCATTTTAGCTCCAAATCAAAAACTAAGCATAGATTTCTCTTAGTTAGACCAAGACCTTGCTTCCTATCTTTTCAAAATTTGAAAAACTTCATTTTGGAGCCATGGGAAATCACCATTGAAGGGGGAAAACTAGCTTGAGATGTTCATTGTCTTCTCCATTCATTCAAGGTAAGGAAAATGTAAGAAAAACCATGTTTCCACCATTTCTTCTACATGGCCGAAAATTTCTATTCATGGAGCCTTGTTTTATCATTGTTCTAGCTTGATTCTATTCTCCAAGGGCTAGAGGAGGCCCTTCTTGATTCATATCCAAGCCTACCTTAAGACTTCAAGGTAAAATATTCATTTTAAGACCTTAAGACACATCTTTAACCTAGGGTTTACTCCTTAAGGTTAGTGTATTGTTTAGCACTCATGAGAGTCATTGTATATTGATTAGAACATTGGAAAGAGGAATTAGAATGGTGGCCGAGATTCCCAAGGGAAAAAGGTCTAAGGAGGAAGTTAAGATAAGCTTGAGAACACAAGGTAAATTACTTACCTAATGGTGGTTTAAGGTTTAAGGGATGGTATTTAGATAAGTAGTGATGTATCTTGAAGCTTACATTATGTAATGGGTTATATAACCTAGTAAAAAGAATTTAAACTAGCTTGTGAACTTGTGACTAAGGAGCCAATGGGAATGAGATAGTAAGATAAGTTTAAGATGGATTTTAAGAGCATTATAACTACTATGAGATTGATGGGTGTATTTGCAGGTTGAAAGCTTTTATATGTGGGAAATTCAGTGTTTAAGTTTAAGTTATTTAAGGGCCTAAGAGCCATGTCATTTAGGAGCCTTAGTGCTATGCAATTTAAGATTATTGCAATATATTGAGTTTGTTGTGAATGAGTTGGTTTGGGTGATACAATATGATGAGAAAGAACTTGATGTGTGTGAGATGGTTGAGTGAGGAAAACAAATGCATTTGGGCATGATAATATACTAGAGAAGCTATGGCGAAATTTGAGTAGAAAACAAAGTGTTTAAGTGGTAGTGGTGAGTTAAGATGCCCTAGGATTCACTTGGGATCATTAAAAGGAATTTGAGTGGAAATGAGTTAACTAAGTAGTTCTTGAGGTTTAGTATGGCCTAGAGATGTCTAGGAGGAATCAGAGGATTGGTGGGTGTATTAAACACACCAAAGTCATGGTAAGAGGAATGGGGAGACTTGTGCATAAATTTGAAGGAAAAGATGTATAATGCTTTAAGGAGATTTAGTTATGAACTAGGGAATATAACAATGAGAGTTGTGGGAAGTTTGTGTAATTAGTGAAGATGCTAGCGGTGGAACAATAAGGTTTTAGTTTAGATGGTAATGAGAGGACTTAGTTGATGGGAGTGAAGATTGAAGGAGAATGTTGTCGAATGTCGAGGAAATTGCCTAGGAATGTAAAAGAGCGTGTGATCATGAGAATAGTGAGTAAGTTGAGTAAAAGGAGATGGAAATGTCTAAGGAGAGTGTAGGAAGGTCAAGGTAAAGAAGAACAAGGTTAAGGTGCCAAGAAGATGGAGGAAATGTATATGTAAGTTCATGAGTTTAGGGTGATGAGTAACAAATGGAAAGGAGAGGCATTTGTGCATGGATATGCAAGATGACTTGAGGAAGTTTTGGTAAATGAACTGAAGATAGAAAATGATGTTTATAAAGTGCTCAAACTGTTAAGGAGGGAACACTTGGGTTGGTTGAAGTTTTGGTAAGATTACGAGTTGGAAATGTAAGGAAATAAGTGCTAAGTGTTTGGAGTTTTATAAGAATTTAGTAATTGTTTAAGAAGATCTTTGGAAATTGTTTTAGAGAGTTTGGTGAAAGTTCTAAGGTGAGTTTAAGTGCCTAAGTGGTATTAGGACACATGGGGGAACTTGTGGAGAAGTTTGGAGTCAAATGGGAATTTAGAAACAAGGTTCTGGAGCCGACCGACCTTAGGGACCGGACCTGCAAGGTCGGTCGAGCTCAGTTTACACTACCGGAAAAAGTTTCTGGAATCGACCGAACTTGGGGACCGGACTTACAAGTTCGGTCGGGCTTGTATTTTGTGTACGAATTGAGTCTCTGGAATCGACCGAACTTGGGACCGACCTTGGCAAGTTCGGTCGGGCTTAAATTTCCCACGGGAAAAACTCTCGGGAATGGACCGACCTTGGGGACCGGACTTGCAAGGTCGGTCGGGGTAAAATTTTCAAACGGTAATAAGTTCTGGAATGGACCGACCTTGGGTAAGTTCGGTCGGTAAGGTCGGTCGACCCTAAAGATGAAAAAAAAGAAGAAAGAAACCCTAAAGAGGTTTAGAGGTATTAATGGTACCCCATTAAGAGGGCATTGATGATTAGAGGTATAAAGACCTAAGGGATTAAGTTAAGTATGAACTTAAAAGTTTAAGTTTAGGTTGTAAGAATAAGTTGTAAAACTTAAGAGGTGTTAGGTGGGGAATCATTATGGGTTAAGTAAGTTAATGAAGTTGACCTAAGTTAAGTGATTAACAACCTAAAACTGAATCAATGTTTTAGGACTTGAGAGTTTGGACTCCAGAGGAGAGTAAGCAACCAAACGACCAACGGTGAACGGTACAGTTCTTCTTGTGACCTGCTTGCTAACGAGGTGTCCCTCGGCTTGTGTGCTATTTGTTTTTGTGTGCTCACTAAACAAGATAAAGCATGCAACCGGAATATCATGTTGATTGTATTGTTGTGTGATGTTGAAAACTAACACAACTTACGTGAGAACTTACTAACTAGTGTTTAGTAAGTATGGTGTGAGAATAAGGAACACTCCCTAATAATAGTTTGTTAATAACCGAGAGAGGTTAAACAAACAAACGTCACATTGAGACTACTACTAACTTTAACTTGGGGGGAGCGAGGAATCCGGAATGGTACTGGCACATGTGGATTGAGGGAGGTCGGTATCCTTATCAGATACCGACTTCCAAATATGACTTGTCTTCAGACTCGTCGCCTAGAGTCGACATATAGACTCGACCTCCTCGGACTACTTGTTTTAGGAGGGAGGCATACTAAGATGGCGTGGGGGGATCTAGCCTACATCCCTAACAATTTAAGAATGTTGTTTATTGCCGGTAAGTGACCTCCTGCTGGCTAGGGTTAACCAAGCCCTACGAAAATAAACAACGAACTAAGGGCTAACCAGTTGTAATGAGAGAACGGTTGGTAAATATAAGATAAGGTTGAGATAAGTTGCAACCATTCCTTTTTAAAGGATGGTTTGTATTATAAGACTGAGATAAGCTACTTCCATTCCTTTTTAAAGGATGGTTGTTTCTAAGACTAAGATAAGACTAAGATTGAGGTAAGATAAGGATAGACTAAGATTAAGGGGAAACGTAACTTAAGGAGTGAAGTAATTGACTCACTAATTAAGGGAACGCATTTAAGTCGTTCATTGTGTTCGAACTTTGATTGTTCATAATTGGTTTGTTGTTTATTGCACCTTCTATTATGTTGTGCATCTAATCAACCTCCATGCTATCGACAATTAGTCGTCGTAGCCACGTTAGCTTGGGGGCCATGAGAGGATCGTACCAGCATTCGTGCTGACCCCTTTTGGGGGCTGTTTTTACTACACAGGTGAACGTCAAGAGGCGGCCGTCGCGAGAGTAAGAAGGGGTACAAGCGTTACGGGTTAAGTGTGGCTTACGAGTTGTGCATGTACACTCGTATGGCAATTTGAGTTAGTAAGATGTATAGGATGTGAGGGGATTGTAAGAAGGATATGTATTTGGTTAAGATTTGTATGTACTAATGTTCGGTATATTCTGTCAAGCAGACCGTGGCAAGGTCCTGGAGTGTATTGAATTCCGCTGTGACATTTATATATATGTTAAGTTGCGAAACCACATTTGGATTGAGATGGGGTGTTACAATAGATGCCAACTGATTTTGTTTGTTTTAAGACAAGAGAACATGCCTAGGTTGGTAGGTATTCTATTTTGAATTTTACAAGGCAATCAAGCCCTTGTTTTCTTGCTCAAAATCGGTCACCATGTGCTGTATAAGGCAATTGATTTTTGTTTGTGTTAGGCAAGAGATCATGCTAGTTAGGTGGTGTATTCTTTTGATTAGATAATCAACAATTAAATTCCCCTTCTTCCTGCATAAAATCGGCAGCACATGCTGTAGGAAACAACTAGACTTCTTTGTTTATAGTCTTGTAAAAAGCTAGATCTAGGACTTTACTTTTGGTATTTTAATTTCCTTGCTTTTGTATAAGCTAATCTTCTTGTTTTTCCTGCAGGTAATCGGTAATGGAGGGCTTCATTGACTGAACTATTAGACATTATATTATATGGCACATGTAGGGATGAGTCACCATTCCATAAGACAATTTACAAGTTGAAATTTAGTCTAAAAACACCTAAAATGGCGCCTACCATAAGGATCAGATGGGATTGATTTTTAATTTGATTCCTGTCACACTATATTTTATTATGACCATATTATAACATGTTGTAAGTCACAACATTTAATTGGTACATTTATACTAAGGTAGAAGATGAAAGTTCTAAGGTAAAAATGCTGATTTTAGGTACCTTTTTGATCATAAAATCGCCCCCAATTGTACTATGAGTTTAGCACTGGAATTAATTGATTTAGATGTTCAATTTATCCCCTTTTAAGATTATCAACTCGTGGCTCCTCAAAAACTTCAAGGCAATTGCGTAGAACGCATTTTTGTGACACCCGAAGGTGCGTTTTTGTGCTTTAAGGATTTTCTGGAAAATAAGTAGTCGCTATGAGTTCCAAGTGTTTATAAACATTGTTTATAGTAAATAATAATATTTTAAGGTGTTACATTGAGTTATATGGGGTTATATCAACTTAAAACACAATTTCCGGGCTACCGGGACACTCCCGGGGCAAAATAGGAGCGTTAAGAAAATTTCTCTGAGCACTTTGTTTATTTTTGAAAAAGTGGCTCGAGAATTCTCTTTAGAATGATGAATAATGATGTTAGGAACTCTAAGAATGAATTATATAGGACTTTGTGCCACCTCGGCACTTCTCCGGGGCATTCCCAAGGGTTTATGGGACCTTCATCGGGAACCTCCGAGCGCTTTGCGTTTAATTGAAAATATACCATGAGGACTTCATCTTAAATGTCTAATAAGGAGTTATGGTGCATTTGGAATGAAGTGTAATGCTTTACACCATCCTATAAAGTATTTCCGGGACTTTCGGGACTTTAGGGCCCTTAAGGGAACTCTCGAGCATTTTGTATTTTTACTCAGTTTTAGATGAGGTCCTGTATTCTAAAGGTCATATAATGATCCTAGGTTACCTTCATATGAGGTTTATAACTTATATAACTTGGTTAACTTAAGATCCGGCTTTAACGCACGTTTTTGACCTTAAGGAGTTTAGGTGCGTTTTTAACGCCTAAGTGTTTATATGCTTTCTTAGGGTTTAATAATCCCTTGAATAATATTTATTTACCATTATTTAATTATTTAAAGGTTAGGGGTATTTCACTAGGATCACATACCAGCATGCTCAGCGTTTTGCTGAGCCTATACAGCACCACATTACAGGAATTGGTCGAGACTTGAAGCCGGAGTGCGGGACCGTTGGGTAGAGGACGACGCCTTCTAGTTCCTGCATGTTTCAGATTTTTGTTATGTATCACATACTACGATGTAATTATTGGGAACGCTTTTAGATGCTCACTGATCTTCGTTAACGTCATATGGATTTAGTATGTGTAGGTTAGTAGTATAGTATCTCGGTTCATCATAGCGGTTATCGATTCTAGTATTGTGATAATTAATTGCTTCATTACTCACATGGGTGAGTAATGGCGTGTGACACCCGAGTGATAATTATTAGTCTTTAACTTCCGCTGTGAGACGTCTTTAATTATGGTACGAGAGTGATTATTACGAGTTTAATGTGAGGGGTGTTACACAATGAATCTACCAATAACATTGCTTGTAGATTACACTCATACTGTGGATAGGTTTGGCTTCAATTTCATTCCAACGGCCACGTCGCAGATACAAAATTTAGAAGTTGAATGTACCCCATCGTTTGAGTCTTAATGTCTATCATCGACCAGTCATTTGGTTTGAGTAGTAACGCTCATTGTACGACCACAATAATGTACAAAGATATGATTTACAACTTCCTTGTTCCTTTCTGGGTGTTAATGATTATCACCGACGAGAAAGACGTGGAGGCGATGGTAGAAAATTATGTCACTAACATCGATAGCATTTAAATCCTAGTCGAGTTTAAGTAATGATCTCGAAATAATGTAGAGATCGATTAATATGTTGTATTTGTATCTCTTGTTTGCAGCTTATCTATTTACTAGTAATAAGTCATTGAACACCATGTAGCTCCTTGGGAACCAACTGCACATTGCATCTTCAGTATTTTGTACCTTCAGTGGCAAGGACACTTAAACATGATAACATCACCGAAAGTGGTACTAAACCATGTTTCAATAATGGCAGCAATATGAGTGCTCTGCGTACTATTTTCTAGGACTGCACGACCCTAAATCTATGTGTAGTCACGTCATAGGTAGTAGAGTTCTGAATCAACAATGTACTTCACCCATTGTCTTATCAAATTAATTGAATAAGTAATATAATTGCAGTACTCTACACAATGATCTACCACCCTTGCACATAATAAAATACTGTGTGCCCATTATAGGTTCTGAGCCATTGCATTCCTATAAATACCGGAGGTCTTGTTCTGAAACTCATGCATTACTAGTTTGTGGCTACTCTTATCATGGATCTAACATGTACACTATGGGGATCTTCTCTAACGACATTATAAAATCGTGGAGCTTTATACAAAAAGTAAGTACAGATGTCAACTTGTAATTGGGTTATTTAAATCAGACCCACCATACTCTACATGTCCCTTCTCCATTGGTTAACCAGAGTTAGCTTTGACATAAAGCTTGCTTTTGCTGCTTTTCAAGCAGGGAGCGAACGGGCCCTATGTGTGCACGCTACTCCCTCTTTCAATAACACTGGTTTTTTTTTTCAAAAGGCATGCAAATTCACGTTTTATCTGAAATACCCCGTAATTAAAACAGTGATTAATTAAGCTAATTACAATTTTAAAAGGCTTAATTACACTTAAATAAACATGAGGGAACAAATCCCGAAGAAAAAGGACCTTTAAAATGGTTTAAAAGCATAAACGAACCTTAAAGCGCGTTTTTCGAGGAAACCAGGAAAACGTGACTTTAAGCGGGTCAAATAGACTCGTAACAATTTTGGTCAACTAAATATTCACTAATAAATATTAGTGAAGCTTTAGAACCAATAAAATTAATTAAACGAGAAATTCCGGAAAACGGGTTCCGGTTAGTAAAACTGTCAAAACCGGGAAGTTGTGGGGTGAGAATGCAAATAAACAAAGTTAGTGTGTCCACCTTGCAAATAAAAATCAAAAATCTGTAGAGGGGTGCATAGGGGACCGATTTCTCCTCTCTCACTCTCACTCTCTTTATTGTTTCTTAATTGCTAAAAGACAAAGCCATTAAGGAAAGGAAAAGAAAAAAAAATAGACTCTCTCTCCTACCCCTCACCTCTCTCTCACGCATTGGCCCCCTCCTTCTCTTCTCTTCTTCTTCATGCGACATCTATGGAGATTTAAAGAAACCCACACAACTCCCTCCTTCTCTCCTCTTGTTAAACCATTAATCCTTCTCCAAAAATTACAAAATTAGTACCATTGGAATCCCCTTGCAAAGGAGAACATTTTCCTCCTTTAAAAAATCCAAAAGCTTCATTTTCATTTTATGGGTATTCTCCATTTGAAGATTCAAGTCCACCATTAGAAGCACCTTCACCTCCTTGTTACTTTGAGGTAAAAAGAAATTCGAAAATCCATCATTTCTAGCCTTGTTTGCATTATAAGAATTTTTAAATTTTGAACTCTTGGTTCTTCTTGCTCCAGCCGATTTTGGCTCCTATTTTGGGCTAGGAATCTTGTTATCTTGCTAGTCAAGAACTTCATTCATCCATTGGAAGGTAATACTTATTTCTAAACCCTAAACCATCTAAATTCTAGGGTTAGTGTAAAATGAGTACTAAGTAGTTGTGTGTATTGGTATGGGGTGCTGTAGCATTGCCCATTCCTTGAGCAAAAACCGAGAACAAGGAGAAGAAAGAGGAAAAGAAGAGAAGGAAAGGAAAGAAAGAAAAACTAGCAAGACAAGGTAAATACTCTCACCTTGGATTAGTTTGTATATTGTATTGTAACAGTTTTGAGTAGTGAAATGGGTAATGTATTGAGTACTAAGTAGTAAGTATGTTGTGGTATAATGAGGAATGTAATTGTAACAGTTTTGAAGTTTTTAAATGATGTTTAAAAGCTTGGGAAAAACCATGGGTAGTATATGTGTATGTGCAGGAATTTTATGTTGTTGTAGTAGTGTTGAAATGTGAGCATAATGGCTTGAGTAAACAGGTTGTGAGAATGAGAATATGTGAACTGAAATAATGTGTGGAGGATGTTAAAAATATAGGGGAGACCATGTCAAATTTTACTTAGGAATGAGAGGACTTAAGTGTTTAAGAGGAGGAAATAACCTAGGTAGTAACTAGGTGTATTTGGGGAGTGTAATAGGAGTGTTTAGTATCTTGTAACAGATTTGGATACGAGTTTGTTAAGGGGATGGAACTAGGATGGGAGTAAGGTATTTAAGATGCTAAGAGTGGCATTAATGGAGAGAGTATTGGAGGATGAGAGTTGAGGGAAAAATCTGTAGCATAATGAAGAAAACCAAAATCTATAGCATTTGGTGTGAGGAAAACTAGTGTAAGTGTTGGAATGGAATGAGAAAAAAATTGTACAAGTGTATATAGGATTGGGTAATAAGTTTGGTGGATGAATTAAGGTGATTTAGAGCATCTAAATGAGTGGTAAACATCTAGGGAAGTATTGGTAAAGATTGGGGAAGCCATGGGTAAAGAAACCAACAGAAAACAGATTTTTAAACAATGAAGTACTGGGCCGGACCGGACTTGCGACCGGACTTGCAAGTTCGGTCGAGCCCAGAATCACACAGGCGGGAGCCTTCTGGAATAGACCGAACTTGTGACCGGACATGCAAGTTCGGTCGGACCAGAAAAATTCCCCGTCTGAAACCTTCTGGAATGGACCGAACTTGCGACCGGACATGCAAGTTCGGTCGGACCAGAAAAATTCCCCGTCTGAAACCTTCTGGAATGGACCGAACTTGCGACCGGACATGCAAGTTCGGTCGGACCAGAAGAGTTTCCTGTAAAGTGAGCTACTGGAATCGACCGGACCTGCGACCGGACTTGCAAGTTCGGTCGAGTAAAAAAAAAAATTTATTATATGATTATAGTAATCATATGATATATATATATATGCCTATATACATATAAGCATATATATGTAGTAGCACACTATAAATGAAGTAGTAAAGGTAAGAAAGTAAGTACATGAGTAAGAAAGCACGAATAAGAGGTAATGAGAAAAGAATGGTTTTATAATCAAGTAAGAAAGTAAAGAAGCAGTAGGTACACATTGAAAGTATCAATGAAGGAGGGAGTTATCAATAATAGATCATTGATCATACTACTGCATGTATGTATAGGAATCAAATAGTTGATCATCAAAGGACCCAGTAGTCCGAGTACGACGGTGAACGGTATGATTTCTTCATGCCCTGTATCCTAACTTGGTTACCCCGATTTGTGTGCTAATGTGATCACCAATAAGATAAATGCACGAATCGGACTTTTATTGCACTTAGTTGTGTTTGAACTATATTGTTCTTGTTGTGTTCTCTTGAACATTTAGTTTGTATAATTCATGAAATGAATGAATGAGAGTGAAGTGTATGTGTAAATGATGAGCGTCTGTGTATTGTATTGAAGTATGGGAAAGGAGTATTGACTTCTACTAATTCCTAACATTCTAACTCCTAACTTGAGTAATGAGTAAAATGGAATGAGTAGAAGTCCGATATAGTTTCGGCCACGCGTGAGGATAAGGAAACACAAGAGGTTGGATCCGAATCCTGGCTGTAATCTTTTCCATGGACCAAATCCCTTGAGTGGGTAGCATCCTGGATTACTGGGCCACCCTAAAGCCCGGTGGTGGGATGTAGTAATCCCTGCCCGGAGGTCATACCGACTTAACTGGAGTAAAGTATGTAAGAAGTAAGTATTGTATGTGTATCGGTCTTGACTATTGTAAGTCATTGGCCTTGAGTAAGAAGTATTGAACACCCGATTAACCCGGGTGTGTAATGAAGCTAACATGACTTCTGTATGTATTGGAGAATGGTATCTCCGTAATGCGGTGAGTAAACGGTAAGTATGAATGGGTGACTCGTAATATCTCCCTTGTATGTATTGAATGTATGTATGCGTGTGAATCGAATGTATTAAATTTGTATTGTATGAAGCATGTATGTATGTATGAATGAAATGAATCGCATGTATTCGACCAAATAATTGGCGTACCCTCGCTAGTACGCGGGGTATGCGGTTATCATATTCAGCGTAAGCTGACCCCCTAGGGGGAATGTTTTTATTCTACAGGTACCCGCGAGGCGTGATGGTCGAGTAAGGACCTTGCTGAATTCTTTTTGAGTAGTTAGTAGGATTGAAATGGTGTACCGAGTTGTACACGACTAAGGCCTTTTTGAGTAGCCGGTGTACCATGTGGTACACCTTTTTGGATAATGAATTGTGATTGGATAGAAATGAGTAAATGTACAAACTCTTAATTTTTGGGAAGTAGCCTTGGAATGTAATTCGTATATTTGGATACTCGGTAATCAATTGTAAGTAAGTATTCGGTATTGTAAGTAAGTAGTATGTACTTGGTTATTCTAATCATCAGACCGTTACTGTAAGTAGTAGTAGCCTTGTTAGTCTTGGATGACTAACGGCGTTGTATCACCCGCCGGGAGTAAGTAAGTAAGTAAGTATTCCGCTGCGAGTAAAGTAATTATGAGGATGATTAGAGGATAATGGAAGGATTAGCGGTTGGGGTGTTACAAAAAGTGGTATCAGAGCGAAGTCTCGCTCTGATGATTAGAATACCGAGTGTAGCGATTACCGAGTTAGGTTATAAACCGTGTTACAACAGAGAATTAGAAACCTAACTAGGAATTACCGTTAGCAATAACGGATACCCTTTACGTCTGCAAGGACGATACCATTGCTTGAATCAAGACCATGTGGTCATAGTTTCACCGTATCTAACGTAATCCACGCTTGTTCAGATGTCAGGACGAGGTCGAGGCCGACCTAGAGGAGAGACATCTGATGGACCGGACGCACGGACGATAGCAGAGATCGTCGCCGCCACGGTAGCACAGATGCTACCACAAGTAATCACCGCAGTACAAGCAACCCAACAAAACCAGCAGCATCCCGACCCGCCTCAACCCCGTGAAACGAATTGGGTAAAGGCCGTCGCCGACCTTCGACCTCCATGCTTTAGAGGCGAGAGCGACCCCGCCAAGCTCGAGGCCTACCTCTCCGAGATGGAGACGTCATTCGAGACACTTGAGACTCCCGCTGGAGTTCGAGTGAGGATAGCTGCGTACTACCTCAAAGACGCGGCTATGGACTGGTGGAAGCTCATTAAGGCCGAGCACGTAGCCGACCCGGCATTCGGTTGGGAAGCATTCACCTTTCTCCTCCGATCTAAGTACTATCTCGAGCATGTCAAGACCAAGAAACGGCTTGAGCTCGATGCCCTGAAAATGACCGAGAAGATGACGGTTGATGAATATTACCGCACCTTCACCTCTCTTCTCAGACTCCTACCCGACCTTGGGTATACCGGCCAAGTCTTGGTCGACCGCTTCTACGGCGGATTGAGCCATCGACTCCAGTATGGCATGGGCTTCACACGGTTTACCTCCCTTCAGGTAAACATCGTTGAACCCTTAAAAGCCATGAGTAACGTGAATTAGTATTCCCGTATGTAAGTGTAACCTAATACCTAAGTAATTCAGGAGTGTTACCACGCTGCCTCTCGAGTTGAGATCACCTGCCAGCTGAGAGATGAGGAACAAGCGCTGAAGCGCAAGGTAAGCAGCAAGGGTAACACCTCCGACGACCAAAGCCAAGCCAGACCTTGGAAGAAGAAGAAAGGGAAGCATTCCCACCATAAGAACACCTCAGGAGACGGCGGAGCCCATACTGAGAAAGGCAAGGCAGCTGAGCCGTTACAGATTGCCTACACTGCACCAGTGGAAGCGAAGCCACTGAGGTCTCAGCCCTACAAGGGTAAGAACCCGAAACCGAATTAGTACACTTGTGAAAACGTATGTATATAGAGTATTGTAAGTATACCGAACCTTGCTAACTTGGAAGCTATAGGTTCTGGATTTGGCCAGGGCAAGAACCAATCTGATGGCCGCAGCTACATATGCCGAAACTACAACAAGGATCATCCCGACACTGATTGCCAAGGAAGGGAGATCCGCTGCTACAACTGTCAGAAGCCCGGGCACCGTGCTAATGCATGCCCAGAAAACTCTAAGCCCAAGGGCAACTATCAGGGCTACAAGCAGCGTGAGGGCAAAGAGGTTGCATCTGGCGATGCTCATGCCCAGCACACCTCGCAGGGACAGGGATCCCGAGGTCCGCAGAAGGGCGCACCGCAGAGGCAGCCGGCCTTACACATCATTGACCGTGACGGGACCGGGACTAAGTCCGGCCCAGGTAACTACCGTAACCATTAATCCTTGAAGAGCATGTCTAAGTGTCAAAGTAATTGTATGAATGGAAGCATGAATGCGTAAGTACTTGAAGTATGAAAATGAGTATGAGTAAGTAACATGGAAATATGTATTGAGCATGAAATGAATTAGTAAGCCTAGAACTCACACTAGATATAATTTACCACCTTAGGGAAATTCCTTATCTGTTACCCAATACCTTCGAACTCACCTTATGAAGAGACCGACATCGCCACTCACCACTTCGACAACAATCAGTGTCAGGTCATCCGCCCAGGTACGATCTTATTAAAAGGATACCTGACACCTGAAGTACAAATTTCAATCATCCGACGATGCAACGAGTTAAGAATGGGTCCAGGAGGATTTTATACACCCGAATTCCCCGGTGGAGCTACAATGAAGCTGAAAATGATGTGCTTGGGAAAGGAGTGGAACCCTTATACCAAGACATACCAAACAACGCGAGCAGGAGACGGAGCAACACCTCCAGCAATACCCCCTGAATTCCAAATGCTTGTCACGCAAGCTGTAGAAATTGCACAACAATGTGAAGATGAACCAATCCCTGCACTTGAAGCAGATCTATGTATCGTCAACTTCTATGAGAAAGAAGGACGACTTGGCTTACACCAAGATAAGGACGAGACAGCGGAATCCCTTGAACTAGGAGTGCCCGTAGTGTCTTGGTCCATTGGTGATGACGCCGTATTCTTGTATAGCGAGCAGAAGCGTGTGGACCTCGCAGAGAAATTGGTATTGAGATCAGGAGATGTCCTAATCATGGGTGGAAAATCAAGGTTGCTGTATCACGGGATCCAGAAGATCAAGTTGAACACGGCACCACCGGCAATAATCAATGCCACACACATGAAACCAGGACGCCTGAACCTTACCTTTAGAAAGTATTATCTTATAGTAGCATGTAATCCAGTAGTAACGTGATTAGAGGACACAGTAGTGTATGATGGTTGGTTGTTCAATAAAAGCAGTGTTGGTATTTAAATTCCACTTGCGTTCCACATCGTTACTTATAATCTTATGAATCAATAGGTTGTGGACTCGGTACCGAAGGTAACCTGAGCATCCTCACCGAAGAACAAGCCGGCAAAAGCGGGCACCATTCTAACGGGAAACATTCCCGGTAAACGGCATCGAAGCCTCAGTATTATTCGACTCCGGTGCCTCTCACACCTTGTATCGCCATCATTCGCTACAAGGTTGGGGCTAGACGCAGATGAGCTACCAAATTCTTGGTTACTCCCGCGAAGGAGCGGGTAAAAAGTGTACTAAGTATTACCACACCGCCACAATTCAAATCAAAGGCGAAGGTTTCCCATCTCATTCATTGAATTCAATGGGTTGGGATTCGACTTGATAATTGGAATGAACTGGTTGGAGCGGCACAAGGGGAGAATCCTATGCGCCGAGCATCGCTTGCTCAAGAGTCCATCTGGGGTCACTATTTCATACCGCCAGAACCGAGAGAGCCTTTAACTACAGTCATCTCCGCTATGGCAATGTAATCGGGAGCTCAGAAAAGGACATGAAAGTGTATTTATGCCACGTGCAAGACTGGGAGAGAGAGATCCAGAGTTCAGTGATGATGTAGCAGTAGTCTCAGAATTCCCTGATGTATTTCCGAAAGGCTACCTGGTATGCCACCACAGAGAAGCAGTAGAGTTCGAAATCGACCTTGTACCTGGTACTGGTCCCATTGCTAGGGCACCATACCGCATGGCACCAGCAGAATGACAGAGTTGAAAGAGCAACTGCGTGAACTACTCGACAAAGGGTTATACGCCCGAGCGTATCCCCTGGGAGCACCGGTCCTCTTCGTGAAGAAGAGGACGGTAGTCTCCGCCTCTGCATCGACTACCGCGAGTTAAATGCGGTCACCGTAAAGAACAAATATCTATTGCCATGCATCGACGACCTTGAAATACCCCGTAATTAAAAATAGTGATTAAATAGGATAATAAATAATTTAGAGGCTTAATTAAGTATAAATAATCATGAGGGAATAAATCCCGAAGAAAACGGATCCTTAAAATGGACTAAAACCACTAACGAACCTTAAAGCGCGTTTTTCGAGGTAACCGGGAAAACGTGTCTTTAAGCGGGTCAAATAGACTCGTAACAATTTTGGTCAATAATAATCATTAATAAATATTAGTGAAGCTTTAGGACCAATAAAATCAAGAAGACGAGAAATTAGTAAAAACTGTCAAAAACGGGAAGTTGTGGGGTAGAAATATAAATAACCCAAACTAGTGTGTCCAATATTGTAAATAGAATTTAAAACCCATATGGGTCGTGTGTGGTCCGATCCATGCCCACTCACACCCTTAATTCCCCTCTTATGTGCAAAAGGACAAAAGAAATAAAAATCCAAAAAGTAAACACTCTCACACTCTCTCTCCCATTCTCATTCCTCTCTCACGTGAACCTCCTCCTCCACTCTCTCTTTTCTTTCTTCTTCAACCCAGCCGATTTCCATGGAGGAAAGGAATGAGAAACATAAAACCTCACCTTCTCTCTTCTTGTAACCTCTCTTAATCTCTTCCAAAAATTATAAAAACTACACCATTGTCATCCTCTCCTCAAGAGCAACATTTCCCTCTTTCCAAAAATTGAAAGGAGCATTTTCGTTTTATTGGGTATGTCCCATTTGGAGCTTCAACACCACCATTAGAAGGCCCTCCTCTCCTTGTTCTTTGAGGTAAAAATATTCTCAAAACTCCATTGTTTCCTAGCCTTAAGGGCAAAACGAATTTTAGACTAAACCCTTGTTTGGCCTCTTGTATCCTAGCCGATTTTGGCAATTGGTGGTGGAGTTGGAAATCTTGTTCTTGAACCACTCCAAGCTTCATTTGCACTCTTGGAAGGTAATATAATCTCTAAACCCTAAAACCTACATTAGAGCTTGAATAATGGTTAGGGTTAGTTTTAGTATTAAAATGGTGTATTGAAATGTGATATCAATGGGTTGTAGTGTTAGAGGAATGTGGTTGTTGAACCGGTGGAGAAAGAGAGGAAGGAAGAAGCAAGAAGAGGAGGAAACTAGAAGAAGAAAAAAAGGTAATTGAGCTCATCTTTGTATAGCTTTGTGGATGAGTATAACATATTTTTAGAAGTAAAAAACATGTATTGTAAAATGGTATTGTGTAGTAGTGTAGTGTATAAGAGAATACAAATGTTTTGAAACCTCAAAAGACATGTAAAACTGATTGAAACCTAGTTGGGAATAAGAGGTTATGTGCAGAAATTTTTATGAGTGTTTAGTACTTGATATTGGTGTATGAGAGTTGGATATTATTGCTGTTTTGAAACAGGTGAAATGGGTAACAAATTGTGAATACATGATGTGGTGAGAGTGTAAGATTTTAGGGGAGGTTATGTCAAAATTTATCTAGAATTAGAACACTTAGTGAATTTTAAACTAGGTGAATAAGGTAGTTGTTGTAACAGATTTTGTTAGAGAAAGATAGAGGGTATATTAGGAGAGGTAGCTAATGTAGTTGTAATGTAGAGCTGCTAGAAATGCCAATAGAAGAGGGAGATGTAGGAGAGGAGTGTAAGTGTTTAAAATCTGTAGCATAATGCAACTAGAGAAGAAGCTAGGTGAGTGTTGAAAAGAAACTTGGAAAATTATGTGAGTGAATTAGTATAGAATCGGTGTAAGGAGTTAAGGAGTAAACTAGGGTGTATTAAAAGGTTTAATTGGTGTTATAACATGGGAATAAGTGTAGGAACAATGGGGAAGTAATGGGTAAAAGAGAGGACTGAAAACATAAATAAAAATGCAAATACTAGGTCGGACCGAACTTGTGACCGGACTTGCAAGTTCGGTCGAGCCCAGGTTTACAAAGACGGGAAAGCTTCTGGAATCGACCGGACTTGCGACCAGACTTGCAAGTTCGGTCGGACCAGAAAATTTTCCCCGTCTGTAACCTACTGGAATCGACCGGACTTGCGACCGGACATGCAAGTTCGGTCGAGCCAGAAAAATTCACCGATGTAACCTACTGGAATCGACCGGACTTGCGACCGGACATGCAAGTTCGGTCGAGCCAGAAAATTCACCGATGAAACCTTCTGTAATGGACCGAACTTGCGACCAGACTTGCAAGTTCGGTCGGCCAGAAGAGTTTCGGTAATGTGAGCTACTGGAATGGACCGGACTGCAAGGTCGGTCACAGTCCGGTCCGGTCAAAAAAAAAATTATAAATTAAATAATATATATACATATATATGTATATACCTACATTATAATACATATATATATATATAAGAAAGCAAGAATAAGAGGTAATGAGAAAAGAATGGTTTTATAATCAAGTAGGAAAGTAAAGAAGCAGTAGGTACACATTGAAAGTATCAATGAGGAGGAGAGAGGAGAGTTAGATAAATAATAGATCATTGATCATACTACTGCATGTATGTATAGGAATCAAATAGTTGATCATCAAAGGACCCAGTAGTCCGAGTACGACAGTGAACGGTATGATTTCTTCATGCCCTGTATCCTAACTTGGTTACCCCGATTTGTGTGCTAATGTGATCACCAATAAGATAAATGCACGAATCGGACTTTTATTGCACTTATTTGTGTTTGAACTATATTGTTCTTATTGTGTTCTCTTGAACATTTAGTTTGTATAATTCATGAAATGAATGAATGAGAGTGAAGTGTATGTGTAAATGATGGGTATCTGTGTATTGTATTGAAGTATGGGAAAAGAGTATTGACTTCTACTAATTCCTAACATTCTAACTCCTAACTTGAGTAATGAGTAAAATGGAATGAGTAGAAGTCCGATATAGTTTCGGCCACGCGTGAGGATAAGGAAACACAAGAGGTTGGATCCGAATCCTGGCTGTAATCTTTTCCATGGACCAAATCCCTTGAGTGGGTAGCATCCTGGATTAGTGGGCCACCCTAAAGCCCGGTGGTGGGATGTAGTAATCCCTGCCCGGAGGTCATACCGACTTAACTGGAGTAAAGTATGTAAGAAGTAAGTATTGTATGTGTATCGGTCTTGACTATTGTAAGTCATTGGCCTTGAGTAAGAAGTATTGAACACCCGATTAACCCGGGTGTGTAATGAAGCAAACATGACTTCTGTATGTATTGGAGAATGGTATCTCCGTAATGCGGTGAGTAAACGGTAAGTATGAATGGGTGACTCGTAATATCTCCCTTGTATGTATTGAATGTATGTATGCATGTGAATCGAATGTATTAAATTTGTATTGTATGAAGCATGTATGTATGTATGAATGAAACGAACCACATGTATTCGACCAAATAATTGGCGTACCCTCGCTAGTACGCGGGGTATGCGGTTATCATATTCAGCGTAAGCTGACCCCCTAGGGGGAATGTTTTATTCTACAGGTACCCGCGAGGCGTGATGGTCGAGTAAGGACCTTGCTGAATTCTTTTTGAGTAGTTAGTAGGATTGAAATGGTGTACCGAGTTGTACACGGCTAAGGCCTTTTTGAGTAGCCGGTGTACCATGTGGTACACCTTTTTTGGATAATGAATTGTGATTGGATAGAAATGAGTAAATGTACAAACTCTTAATTTTTGGGAAGTAGCCTTGAAATGTAATTCGTATATTTGGATACTCGGTAATCAATTGTAAGTAAGTATTCGGTATTGTAAGTAGTAGTAGTATGTATTTGGTTATTCTAATCGTCAGACCGTTACTGTAAGTAGTAGTAGCCTTGTTAGTCTTGGATGACTAACGGCGTTGTATCACCCGCCGGGGAGTAAGTAAGTAAGTAAGTATTCCGCTGCGAGTAAAGTAATTACGAGGATGATTAGAGGATAATGGAAGGATTAGCGGTTGGGGTGTTACATTATCAATTTTGATATTTACCGGTCAATTACATACACTGATCTATATAACTATGTCGGGAATGTCTTGAGGGCAAGTATCACGGGGAACTATGTTGTACACACTATACTACACAGATTCTTGCAGGAGACCGCCCTTGACGTTTCATGGGCTCTAATGCTTATCTCTAGCGATGATGATGTCCATCAAATGATACAACAGTTCGAGGATAATCGTTAAAGCTACGGCTACAAAATGGAGATTACATTGATGATGATGAGGAGGTCGATGATTAGTGATTGCCACTGTTTAAGTAAATGTTCTAAACTTTTGTAACTCTTTTGTCCTACGGAGACAAGTATTTGCATTATCAAGCATCCCGTAAAATTAGCATATGTTATTAGGTCTGTAAGTTGCGTAGCAATACACTCCTGCAGTGACAGGTCTTGCATTTAGTAAGCACAACAACAAAAAATATTATCATAAGTGTAATAATTATGTTATGCCTTTTCGAATAGGTGTTATTGTATTTCTCTCCGCAACTAATCTAGAATTTTGAAATGTTTATGCAAGTTGACCACTTCGGGTATATAAATTTTGAAGTTTTTATCATAGTGCGCTTTTTTGACGCAATATAATGTGGGTGCCCATCTAAACACTCACAGAGTTTAAACCCGAACAGAGTTAATTAGTGTTCAAATTTGATAATTGAAGGTTATGTTTCCATGTCATGATATTTGATCCATCCACTACGGAGATTGATTGCGGGAACGGGTTGGTGGGGTGGAAGAACAAATGATGTTGGACGAACCAGAAGACACTCTTATATATAGTGGAATGCAAGAGGATAACACCTTATCCCTTAGTGTCCCGGTAAATCTAGGTACCTTCTACGATTGATTTCCTATTTTGGATCATCTAATGGACAATAACATAAGCGATTTTTTAATAAATAAATTCTCATCTTCTTACCTTCCAAAAGTAAGGAGAATATCATCTCAAGTTACTACTTGCTTTGTCTTGTCACTCCTTTTACAATTATAGAGTGGGTGCAATACTATTCGAATTACTATTATATTCCATCACAACACACCATTTTGTATACACAACATATATAGTGCACTCTATATAAACTGGGTAGAAGAACACTTGCTCTACGCAGTCCGTCCACCTTTGGAAAGGTAAGCCATGGAGATCCCATGCACTATGTTGCATTTCGTTGATCCAATGGCCAACAATTCAGGTTTGTATATTGCTAGAACGTATTCGACTTATCAATTTGATTTCGAGATCTCCTCCTATATTACATTCTCCGAGTTTGAGAATGTCGTCGAGACTTGGCTGAAAGAGCTTAATGGCTACCATTGTGTGGTGGAATCGATTGTCCACCAATTACTATTGTGCTCCCAGCCACACCCCTTCTGGGGGCCTTTACAGCTACTGCACGATGTTGACGTTCAACGAATGATTCAACAATTCATCCTTAATAAAAAAATTTATACCAGAGTCGAACTTTATGTCATTTATGGATTTAGAGAAGATAGGCCGTTGTCGTTACCACCGAGGGGGCGTACGTTGGAGGAAGACTATGGTGAGGATGATGACTCAAAGGACAACGATATGGCTGGAGAGGATGAAGGAGATGTTGTAAACTGGTCTAACATGTTAAGATATTTAATATGTAGCTCCTGCTTTGTCAGGTCGTGCCCTCAGCAAGCGCATAAAAAAATTAATAGATGTTCCTGGTTCACTATAGCACGAAGATTAGATAGTTATTTGATCTTCTTATCTTATTAACACAATGATGGATGTCATTAGGTACTTCAAAATCTGTCTCCAACATGGCATCAAGAACAAGTTCGTAATTGTGCAACTTTTGTGTATGTTCACCACTTTAGGTATATACTTGAACAACTTGTTAAAGTCGAATGAAGCTTATTTTTTAAAACGTTTTTATGTGCATATAATTCTATATAGAAACATAATTACAACAAAAACGAATTTCATTGGTATTTCAAAATCTTTCTCTAACTTGGCAGCAACAACTAGTTTATAATTGTGCAATTGTTGTGTATATATGCAACTTTGGCCATATTTATGAAACACTTGTTGAAATCGAGTGAAGCTGATTTTTTGACACGTTGTGTGCATATAATACTATATAGAAACAAAATAACAATCAAAACGGATGTCATTTGGTATTTCGAAATCTTTCTCTAACTTGGCACCAACTAGTTTGTAATTGTGCAAATGTTGTTTATGTATGCTACTTTGTCCATATTTATGAAACACTTGCTGAACTTGAATGAAGCTGATTTTTTGACACGTTGCTGTGTGCAAATAATACTATTTAGAAACAAAATTACAAAAAAAAGGATGTCATTTGGTATTTCAAAATCTTTCTCTAACTTGGCACCAACAACTAGTTTGTAATTATGCAATTGTTGTGTATGTATGCTACTTTGGCCATATTTATGAAACACTTGTTGTAGTCGAATGGAGCTGATTTTTTACACGATAGTCTACGTGTACATCTACACACTCATTGAGTTTAAACCATAAGGTGCTCTAGAATGATTCGTTAACCTTGAGCCCGCTACTAGTCTAAAATTTTGAAGTTTTGCATATAAATGAAAAATAACATCATAATGATTACAACAAATGACTAAAGCCAATTGCTATCATAAGTTACACTGAATAGGTTTTGATCTGCACTACACAATACATAAATCAAACTGAACTTCAAAGCAAATAAGACATTAACTAACTAACTAACGACCTACGGAGGAGAGCCAAAGGTGTAATCAGGGTTATAATATCTAGGGTTCCTAGTCCTAGACTCTGGGCATCTCAACCAGGTACGATTCAAGCTCGTGTGAGGTGGTGTGCCACTTTGATCTGGCTGTGCTTGAGACGGACCACTCAGCTGGGTGGTGGTAGCAAGTGTAGAGGATTGAGAACCTATAGGTATCGCCTGCTACTGCCCCGGTGTAGGCATGATTGTCCAGTCCATATTCCCACCAGAAAGACAAGTATCAGCGTATGTGCATACGGTAGGGGTGGTCCTGGGTGTGGGTGCAGTATGTGATGACCCTGCCCTAGCTAGAGGTGGCAAAAGTGACCCGAACCCGAAAAACCAAGTCGAATCGAACCGGATCGAAATCCAATTCTCAATCCTATGGACAATTGAAAAAATGACCCGAAACCCACAATGAACCGAATTAAACCAAATTGAACCGAGATTTGATAGAACCGAAATTCAACCACTATCCACAATCATCCGAACCGAAAACATTCAAACCGAAACTATCCAAACCATAGTCACCCGAAACCCGATAATCACCCAAAACCCAAAGCAACTCCAATAAAAAATAAACCAATAATAATCCAAGCTTACCAAACCATAAAATAATATTATTATCAAAGCACACTTGTCACCAGAAAATATCTATCATCAAAGCACACTAACAAGAATGTTATTATACCTATTCTTATAAAAATAAAATAAAAAGTTTACCACTATTGAGCTGAGCAAAAAAGGATAACAAAGTATGGGGCATAAACCTTCATTAATTAATGAGATGATGACATAAAAAGGGTGGAAAGAAAATGGTGAAGGGACAAGAGCGATCGGATTTTGATAAACACATTGTTGAAGACTTGGTTATGAGTTCCGAAGAAGATGAAAGTGAAGTTGATAATAAGGATGAAGAAATGATGATGAGCGTTGAGGAAACTTCTTTGAAAAATGAAATTAACAAGGGGGGTAGACATTGGCTGTATTTTTTACTACAATAATAATTATAATACTAGTTGATTGAGGAAGGATTTTTTTTAATAGGAATAGATTTACAAAATTAGATTTGAATTGGTGGATACAATTTTAGATTTTACAATCACACTACATACAAAATGTTCCTTCAATTTGACCCATGTCTACCTCATGAGTAGTCAACTTAGCCTAAATTTATTGAGATACATGTAGTCGTAAATGAAAAAAAGATTATTTTAATATGACATTTACAAATTTGTATCGGCTTAGCCCAACTCAAATAATTCACCTGAATTAGACTCATAGCCCGAAAAAACAGAATGCACCATTGACTAACCGAACCATAGGAAACCAAACCAAAACCACCCTAGCCAGAAATCACCCAAACTGAAATATAATCGAATCGATCCAAATCAACTCGTAACTTCATAAACTCGAACTAAACCCGAAAAACCGAATTCACCCAACCCAGTCGACCCGAGCTGAATATTATATAGTTCAAAGCTGACCCGAACTAAACCTAACCAAAATGAACCCGAAAGATTGACCCTAATTGTCACCTCTACCAAGCATCAAACTGTGTCTCGAAATCCGGTGGCAGTTGACCTACCATAGCATCGAACGGTGTAGAATTACTTGGAGTAGATGTACCAAATGTAGGTGTACCTGGCATACAAACTATGACCAGATGATAGCCACCCATGTTCGGTGTAGCACGCGTAGGTCCCATCAGTAGTAGTGGTAGAGCTGAGCCGTGGCTGCTCTGCCTATGTGGCTGATGCTCGACTTCCAAAGGTTCTGCCAACGATGTGGCCTTCTTCATCTTTGACAATACGACCGTTTCTGACTGCTTGGGGGGGGGGGGGTTGTCATTGATGGCATAGTCAGGGTATTGGATGTCCATCATCTGAGGTGCCTGGCTAGAGAAGTTCTGATCAAAGTGGCCTCCTCTATGGAAATGACCGACATCCAATGTTTGAGACGCTGATAAGCCTCAAACTTATCATATTTTAGAAGTTTGAATTATAGGAATATTAATTAAAATAAGGATAAAATTGCTAGTTTTTTTTATATTATCTTACATACAAAGTTTATTATATAAATTCAGACTTATGTTTGGTATGTTTTCGTGTTAGGAATAAATCTATAATCAAAGGATGAAGTTTTGCCGGGCACGATGCCGGATATGCAATTCATGGCATAAGTATGGAGCATCGTAGAAGATATGCCAGATACATTGCCGGGCATCCCTAGCCGGCACAAGCGGAAAAGTCGTCTCGGTTCACCAAAAGTTAGCAGTTAATTACTGTTAACAAAGTAGCCGATCAGGTGTGGTGCTGGACATGGATGTTCAACACAAGCATCTTTTCGCTGATTTTGGCGGTTTAATTGACCGTTCAAAACCAAGTGATGCCGGGTATCCCTATCCAACATGACTTCCAGCACATGTGGAAATTGAAGTCTATAAATAGGCTGAAGGTCTGCAGCACCTGGGACTTGAACATTCTATATTCACGACTCATACTCCACACACACCGTGCCACTTACCAAGGAGTTCTATGCATCCAATCTACGAGAAGAAGATTTCTATCGGGTTCGAGGGAAATTCTCACGGTGTTAATTTCCTTTTCTTCTTTGTATTCTTCTTGTATTTGTATGGATGGTTTAGTAGAATCTCTAGTTGTCCTTAGTTAGGGATGAATCTTCCTTGTAAACAAATGATCATTCAATATATTTGTAAGCATTAATTAAGATTTTGGTTATTAGGCAAGTTGAATAGTGTTGGCCACTTATTCTCTTCATTCAAAAACTACTTAAGTTGATCAAACAAGAGTATAATAAGTTATGAAGATCTTAATGATCTTTACCGTTGTCTACTACAAATTAGGAGATGACATTTAGGATTAGGAATTAACCTCTGAAATCTCCATTATCATGTTCGTTTATTGGCATAACATTTGCTGGATTCGATAATAGATTGTGAGTTTCCTCTTTTCAAATCTGAAACTGGAAAAAGTATTGACATTTTGGTCTTGCCGGATGTACTGTCGTGGTTTGATGTCCGGCGCATTCAACGTCTTTGAATGTGCCGTGCGTTCGTGTCCGGCATGACGTCCGGCGCTCCATATGTTTGGTTAATTCGAGACTTGTTAACTAAATTTTGTGATCATATTCTCAATTAGGTTGATTATAATCCCGAACCTAGGATAATTCATTGTAAATACCCCATTTAGTTAGATTATTAGTTAGTTATTCTAAATTTGAATTAGTGTTCATTTTCTCCCCTTTGTTAGAACTAGGCAATTACCAAGGATTATGACTGATTTTCTATTAAGTCCCTTGGGTTCGATACTCTTGGTCGTAATTTACTTACACTTTACTCCGACCGGGATTTTTACTACCCATATTAGAGTTAGTAGGATTCTTTTATTTGTTTTTGTATATAATTTTCCCAACTAAATTCCTTGTTAGCAAAATGGCGCCGTTGCCGGGGACTTGGAATTAGTCCAAGTCCTAAAATTGGTGATTGCCTCATTCTTTATTTGTTGATGTGTTCATTCTTTTTTAAATTAGTTTATATATGCCGTGTGTGATGCCGGATGCTGTAATCTAGCATATTCGGAGGAAGTCCGACGCTAGGAATAATACTTCCGGCATAACGTCCGACATGCTCTCAATTTTGTTTTTATTTTTTTCGTAAAACTTCAGATTTGTATACATAATTTGTTTTTTTATTCTTATACCATTTTTTATTATTTTATTTATTCCTTGTTAAAAATATTATAATTTCTTGTTTTGATCCTCCTAAATTTATATAGGTATAGATCTCACTCGATTATGAACTTTGTATTCAGGTTGCTTACAAAATGTGGGTAGCTGAATGGCAAAGTGGGGATTCATCACAGTTTAATTCCTACACATCTACATAGTTAACACATTGGAACCCCGCATAGGAGTTGAGATATTTATAAAACGAAGGAGGATGAATCCAACCCTCACCTTTCATTGCCTTAGAACCCAAGCACACATGAGAGTATACCAATAGAGGAACTTAGGAGGAGATGCCCTAACTTTGGTATATTCACTAAAGGGGATTAGGTGGTGTGGGTTGGAGTTATATTTTTAAATACTCTGTAATATGAAGTTGAATATTTAACAACGCTTATATCTACTTTTTAAATAATATTATATTTATGTTTTTTAAATAAAATTTACATTTATGTTATGTATTAAATAAAATGTTCACTTGTGATATATCTTAGGTATTCGCTTCTCTAAAGTGCATGCTCCTTCGATCGCGTAGTCTTCTTGAATAAATAGCCAACTACGATCCCGAGATTGAAAGGACCCTTCTTCATTCTTTAAAACAAAGAAGGAACCAACAGAACACGCCTCCCACACAAAAAGAGCCAGGTACTGTTAACGAGATGACAACTCCCACCGTTTGCAACATCAACCGGCCATCCAGTCAAGGCCAACAACCCGCTATCAACCTCTCTCACGTTTCACAATCCGATTACGATGAGTGGAAAAAATTGAAGTCATATCATCAGATTCGTTGTGTTAAGGAGTTGGGCGTGTTTGATGGCTCAAACCCAGACGAAGCCTTGCTGCATATAACTAAGTTTCTGCAGCATGTCAACAGCCTTACCACAACCGACGCTGTCCTACAATATGCATGACTTTCCCTCTTTCCTCATAGCCTCACTGGGATTGCAAGCAAAAGGTACCACCATTTAACTCCAAGTACCATTTCCACATGAGATGACATGACAACCAAATTCTATGACAAATTCCTACCACCAAGTCAAACTCTAGAGATGATCGCCAAGATATACAACTTCGAACAACCTAGTTCGGAGAACATCTGTGAGACTTGGGACCGGTTCAAAGGGTTGCTTCTAACATGTCCTCACCACGGCCTCACCAAGGAGCAACTTTCCCAGTTGTTATACAAGGGATTGGTAAACCAGTGCAAAATCATGGTGCTGTCCTCCCTCGGTGCGGATGTCCTGAAGAAGCCAGGGGAGCAATTTCTGAGTGGGATTGAATCCCTCTTTGAAGAAATCAGAGATTGGGCCACCGGTGGATCAAGAGGCGGTACCCCAGGTTTATACCATGTAGGAGAGAGCACCAAAAAATTTGATAAATTGATGAAAAGTCATGAGCAGTTGTTGGAGAGCAACGCCCAGCAGCCGACGAAGGTAAGTGCCCTGCAGAAAGTTGTGGAGCAGTTGTCAATGAGTTCACTCCCTTAGCAAGCAAATGTGGTTAATGCAAGACCACACTCTCAGGTAAGTTGTTCTTCTGTGTTTTCCTTACCACCTACTGACGTGTCTTGTACACAGTGTGGTGGAACACATGATTTCGAGAAATGCCCTGAATTGCAAGAATCAAAGGCATCTGAGATGGTTAATTACGTGAGCAACAACCAAGGGTTTAGGCAGCCTTGGCAACATGGTGCCTTACCCCCTCAAAATTTCTAGAACCATGCCGGTTATCAAGGAGGTCCGAGACAATTCTCGCAAACTCCTTATGATGGAATTCCTTCAATCAAACCATCCCAACACCTATCTAATTCCGAAGCCGAGATGGCAGAGATGTGCGACATGATGAAGGCGCTAATGAACAAATCCCGAGATAATCAGGAAGAGATCTCAACCCTTCGCAAGGACCACAAGTCGTTGCAGTCACAATTACAGCAACTACTTACTCAACCAAGGCCACCCGGTCAACTACCATCCCAAACCCAGCTTAATCCAAGAGAGAATGCCAAAGGCCAAGTGTAGGGCCTTTTCCATCCGGTCCTCTTTATACCAGGGGAGTAATTTCTCTCATGTTTCTTTTCTTTTTCTTTATATTCTTTGTAAAGTTTTTTTTTTGTGCTGAACACTGGGGACAGTGTTCCTGCCAAGTGTAGGGTAGGGAACCTTTAAATTAATTAATTAAAAAAAGAGTTAGTTTATATACATAAATGATATTTAACAAGTTGAAATCTTATCAATGTTTTACTAAGCTTTTTGCATGTTCTTTGATAAAGTAATATTGGGAAAGGATAAGTGATTGTTCTCTCAAGAGGTAAGCTTTCTAATGACTTTTAGATTTCTATTTAAACTTCATGACTGTCTTTATCAATTAGCACATGAGTATATGACCTTAATCCTATTTTAATATCTGATTTACTTCTGGGTAATGTTTGTCCTCCCTTCTCTTTCAAAACAGAGAAAACTCTTATGGGTGAAAATATTGAATAAGGGGTGTTAAAAAAATGAGAAGAAGAAAAAATATATATATATAAAGAGAAAAAAATGAAGCATTCTATTCCATGAGGTTGCAAAAATTGCCTCAGAATAAAGAAACACTCAAGAGTTTTTCCTTTTGTTTTATTCCTAAATTCCTTATTCTTAATAAAATCATGGCCAAGTTCAGGAACCCTTGAAAAATAGGGCTGAATCATGGAAACCATTAATAAGAGTCTTGGCCATATTCAGAAACCCTTGAAAAATAGGGCTGAATTATGGAAACCGGAAAAATGAGAGATTACAAATCCCTTATATAAAATAGCCCAAGGTTTTTGATCAGTTTTTGAAATTGAATATTTTATTTTATACCCATTAGTATGTCTTTGATAAAATAAAGGGGATTAAGTGTTGCTTGTGAATTAGAGCCAGGTAGTTGCAAATGACTTCTAGTTGTCATTATTAAGGGTATCTATTTTGTGCACTAGCAGTGATTCTTTTCTGATTAAATTTTGCTCGAGGACTAGCAAAAGGTAAGTGTAAGTGTAGGGCGTAGATAAGCCTCAAACTTATCATATTTTAGAAGTTAGAAATATTGGTATATTAATTAAAATAAGGATAAAATAGCTAGTTTTTGATATTATCTTATGTAACGACCCCAAAACCACCCAGGTTGGGAGACCGTTACACGCCGCGCGCTTATTACCTAAGACACGCAAGGCTACACTATCGAAACCCCAAAACAAAAACTAATGCTCATATATTACCAGATAAATGATTACAACATGTCTTTACAATACACAGGCGGAAGCCAAACTGAAATACAAAGAATAATCTAATTACAACTGGGTACCATGGCCAAACAAGCTGAATACAAAACTCAAATGCCAAGACAAAAAGTTAAAACCGAATCTCCAAGCACAAACTAAAACCTGCAAATCAGACGGAGATAGGGGTGAGCAAAACTATTGCTCAGCAGGTGATAAACTTCATCAGCTGAGCATGTTCAAAACAGATACTGAACATACATATTTATACATATACGAAAGCGCTTAGCCAGAGCGAAATCAAAGACAAAACAGAAGTCTTTCAAATAGACTAAAGTCTAAAGCAGAAGGAGCTAAGCGGTGGTCAAAACATACACTTAATAGTAGAAGGTAACTGAAGCTAAAAGCTTGACAAAATCAGAAGCTTAACAAACTCAAAAGCTTAAACACAATTATAAGCTTAGCAAAATCCAGAACCTAGTAGAATCCAGAACTTAGCAGAAGACGGTAAGCACATAGCAGACCGTCTCAAATCAAATACAGATAGAGCAGACGAAGCAGAGCACATTACAAATCAGAAATCCTCAACAGACAGGAAGCACACAACAGCCTATCTGAGTTTGCAAACAGACAGAGCCGGCGGAAGCAGTACAAACAACTAGAGGCGTTCAAAGGACAGAAAGCACACATCAGTCTGTCAAACACCAAAGCAGAGAAAATAGACAGAAGCTGAACAGAACACGAACAGAAGTGGGACACTAGCATTCAAAGCATACAGACAGAACGGGTAAACAACCCGTGAACAGAACGAGGAAACCTCACTCGTAAACAGAACAGGTGGGAACCTGTGAACAGAACGGGGATACCACCTGTGAAATAGAAGGACATCCTACATAGTGCACTACGAGATAGCTTAACCAGCCATCCACGGTTCAGATACAGAGAAGACTAGGTCCCAAAACAGAAGCTTGCAGAACAGATCAAAGCTTTATACAGAACAGGACAGAAGTCCTTGTCAGATCAAAGCAGAAAGCAGAAGCTTAACGAAATCAGAGCAGAAGCTTACTAACAGAAAGATTTAGCAAAACAGAAGTCGTAACCTGACTAGTAAATACAAAGGCAAAACCGAAGTCAGAGGTTGAATCACATTTTTAGAGCATATCAGAGGTCAAAGGCTTATCGGAGACCTTCAAATCAGAAAACACTTAAACACATGCTAAAACACATAAAAACAGATAGTACTTGGAAAGAGGAATCCAACATCGCAAACGGCACTCAAAACGGAGCTCAAACGAAGAAGTTATGGTCAAAACAGTAGGGTGTCCGAACTTATGTCCGAACGTCGAAGTTCGGACGCAAGTCGAACTAAAACAGGTCAAAGAAAATCATAGTGTCCGAACTTCAATGTTCAGACTGAAGTTCGGACGGTTTCCGGAAAAAAAACCCGTGGTGAAGTCCGATCTTTAAAGCTTGGATTATTTCAGAAAACAGAGGGTGTCCGAACTTCAACGTTCGGACTGAAGTTCGGACACAGTGGAAAATTTGGAAAACCCAGGCGCAACAGAGCGTGTCCGAACTTCCAAGTTCGGACGGAAGTTTGGACGCGCCGAAAAGTTCAGTTTACAGAAGCGATTTTCACACGAACAGAAGCACAGAACAATGCCAAATCAACATATGTTTGCAGAAAACAACCTTGGGGGTTTAAGCCTTTGAAACAGCAGTGAATTGGATAGAATCAAACACAAACACGAAGTCAATCAAACGATTTAATTTGCAGAATCGAAACTCCCCAAGGCTGAACACACACACCCAAATCCATTCACTACCTACCTCACATCCGAAGCAATGCATCTCTGTGGACTCTACAAAACACCCTCCTCGAATCACCACTCGAACGACAGTCCATCGAATTGAACCACTCCAAAAATACAAAATCAAAATCAGAAAAGGGAAAGGAAAACTCAATGGAGAAGAGAACCTGAATTTACAAACCAAACCTGATTGACGACTGACAGACGAACAAAATTCCACTGGCGGATCTCCAACAGTTAATAATCGAGAGGAAATTGAAGAAGAGAAAGAGGAGCAAAGGGATGTTATTGAGAGCGAGGAAGAACCGTCATGAGGGTGAATGTCAGGAATGTGGAAAAAGGAAAATAAACGTGAATAGAAATTTGAGAAAGGAGAGTTAGGAAATAATACAATAAGAAATAAGTCCTTAACTCTTTAATTACTAACAGAATGCAAAAGGACATCTTTAGCCCTCCTTCCACAAGCTAACATATGACATTAGGAGAATGTCATACACAATCTAATATAAGATTACAAAATATCACAAACTCCCTTTGCGAATCAGAAAGGAAATAAAAAAAAATCTGGGGCATAACAATATACCCCCCCTTAAAAAGAATTTCGTCCTCGAAATTCGACAAAACCAGAATGTGAACAAATGCACTTCTAGCGCCAGGATACAATGAACACTCACAAGGCCAACACTCAGGACTCACTGCTGATTGACTGACAGAAGGACAAACAGAAGATTACTAACACATAGCTTTGAGACATAGAAGGGAACACTCACAAAGCTAACACTTAGAATACACTAGCTTATTCGCTGACAAAGGAACAAAGCAGATGATCACTGAAGGCTCAGCACAAAGGCACAGAAAGAACACTCACTCATTCCAGAAGCTCTAACCCCGAAGAGATAACATTCAAGTTTACTGGTTGACTTACTGATAGAAGAGGCGGAACAGAAGATCAGTAACTCTTAGCCCAAAAGCACAGGAACTCTCAGAAGCCATCCTTACCCAAGGACCAAACACACTCACAAGCTCACACCAGAACACAACATAGAACTTACAAGCCAGACGTACAACCCAAGCTCACAACTGAAGCACACAACTCTGACAAACAAGAACTCACATTCGGTCATCCTTTCCCAAAGGACCCGACTCCCTCAGACTCATTCTCAGAACACACAAGCACTTGCAAATAGACACTACGCTTCCGCTGCACCACTCTGATAGCAGACAACCACAGAGCAGACACACATAACAGACACCAGAGAGCAGTCAACCCACATAGCATATAGCACACAACAGATAACAGGCAAGGACACAGAAGCGTAGACATGGAGACACCAATAAATTCCAACGAAAACCAACCCTAGCTCTGATACCACTAAATGTAACTACCCCAAAACCACCCTGGTTGGGAGACCGTTACACGCCGCGCGCTTATTACCTAAGACACGCAAGGCTACACTATCGAAACCCCAAAACAAAAAATAATGCTCATATATTACCAAATAAACGATTACAACATGTCTTTACAATACACAGGCGGAAGCCAAACTGAAATACAAAGCATAATCTAATTACAACTGGGCACCATGGCCAAACAAGCTGAATACAAAACTCAAATGCCAAGACAAAAAGTTGAAACTGAATCTCCAAGCACGAACTAAAACCTGCAAATTAGACGGAGATAGGGGTGAGCAAAACTATTGCTTAGCAGGTGATAAACTTCATCAGCTGAGCATGTTCAAAACAGATACTGAACATACATATTTATACATATACGAAAGCGCTTAGCTAGAGCGAAATCAGAGACAAAGCAGAAGTCTTTCAAATAGACTGAAGTCTAAACCAGAAGGAGCTAAGCGGTGGTCAAAACATACACTTAATAGCAGAAGGTAACTGAAGCTAAAAGCTTGACGAAATCATAAGCTTAACCAACTCAAAAGCTTAAACACAATTAGAAGCTTAGCAAAATCAGAAGCTTAGCAAAATCCAGAACCTAGCAGAATCCAGAACTTAGCAGAAGACAGTAAGCACACAGCAGACCGTCTCAAATCAAATACAGATAGAGCAGACGAAGCAGAGCACATTACAAATCAGAAATCCTCAACAGACAGGAAGCACACAGCAGCCTATATGAGTTTGCAAACAGACAGAGCCGGCGGAAGCAGTACAAACAACCAGAGGCGTTCAAAGGACAGAAAGCACACAACAGTCTGTCAAACACCAAAGCAGAGAAAACAGACAGAAGCTGAACAGAACACGAACAGAAGTGGGACACTAGCATTCAAAGCATACAGACAGAACGGGTAAACAACCCGTGAACAGAACGAGGAAACCTCACTCGTAAACAGAACAGGTGGGAAACTGTGAACAGAACGGGGATACCACCCGTGAAACAGAAGGACGTCCTACATAGTGCGCTACGAGATAGCTAAACCAGCCATCCACGGTTCAGATACAGAGAAGACTAGGTCCCAAAACAGAAGCTTGCAGAACAGATCGAAGCTTTATACAGAACAGGACAGAAGTCCTTGTCAGATTAAAGCAGAAAGCAGAAGCTTAACGAAATCAGAGCAGAAGCTTACTAACGGAAAGCCTTAGCAAAATAGAAGTCGTAACCCGACTAGTAAATACAAAGGCAAAACTGAAGTCAGAGGTTGAATCACATTTTTAGAGCATATCAGAGGTCAAAGGCTTATCGGAGACCTTCAAATCAGAAAACACTTAAACACATGCTAAAACACATAAAAACAGATAGTACTCAGAAAGAGGAATCCAACGTCACAAACGGCACTCAAAACGGAGCTCAAACGAAGAAGTTATGGTCAAAACAGTAGGGTGTCCGAACTTATGTCCAGACGTCGAAGTTCAGACGCAAGTCGAACTAAAACAGGTCGAAGAAAATCACAGTGTCCGAACTTCAATGTTCGGACTGAAGTTCGGACGGTTTCCGGAAAAAAACCCGTGGTGAAGTCCGATCTTTAAAGCTCGGATTATTTCAGAAAACAGAGGGTGTCCGAACTCCAACGTTCGGACACAGTGGAAAACTCGGAAAACCTAAGCGCAACAGAGCGTGTCCGAACTTCCAAGTTCGTACGGAAGTTCGGATGCGCCGAAAAGTTCAGTTTACAGAAGCGATTTTCACACGAACAGAAGCACAGAACAATGCCAAATCAACATATGTTTGCAGAAAACAACCTTGGGGGTTTAAGCCTGAAATACCCCAAATCTAATTAATACCTAAAAACTATTAAATAATGGATAATTGATCTAGAAACAGATCATTGTAGTTAAGCATGCCAATCTATGCATGCAAACCTTACGTAAATTAATATTACTATACGTGCACATGCAAACCCATGCATGCAAACGTCACGTAAAAATAGTCGTTTTACCATAAACGCTAACTAGCGTAATTTTACTAAACATATTCGTACAAATGTTCATGTACAATTATTAACAAGGACTAAACTTCTTGCATAACTAGCTTGATATAAAGAGCGTCAACAAGAAAAGAACAATACCAACGTGTATACAAACGAGCAACGTAAATACTTTACGAATACCTAAGCATCTATGAATGCTACAATAAGTTGAAATACACACTTAGATAAATGTAACAACTTATGTTACACCTATTGGATATATTATGAAGATATAATAACTCATCAAAGGTCAAAGATGCGCACTAAACATCTTGACAAGAAGAACGTTCGTAAAACGCCTTAGAAACATGCGATTAAGCATGACCTTGTATTACCTTCTAAAACTCAAACCAAATGGTCATACCCTCATTATATGACTATACAAACATAGTCCCTAGGCTATATCTAGTCAAAAACGCAAAACGCTCGGGAGTGCTCACGCACGCCCCTTAAAGCACAAAAGCGCGGAGGAGTGTCGGGGTGGCACGAACTCCTATAAAAAATTCTTCTAGAGTTCCTAACATCATTACTAACCATCCTAAAGAGAACACACGAAGTGGTTTGAAATACCCCAAACCTAGTTATGTTGTTTAAACATTTAAATATGGTATATTAAGACTAAAAAGAGTCTTAGAAGCATTAGTAAGCAATTTAAACCATAGAAAACACAAAATGTGCTTTAAGGTCAATAAGAGCCAAAATGTGCTCTAAGCTTGGGATAAGCTTGGTTAAGACCTAATGAACTTACCAAGACCTTATTTATATACTAATGAACATATTAAACCAATTATCAAAGAAAACCAAGCTTGAAAACAAGTTAAAACACAAAATGTGCTTTAAGGAGTCTTAAAGCACATTTTTGAAAAATTGTCTTGTAAATGAGTTTTGAATGGCTAAATGTCCATCATTACTCCTTAATTAACATGTGTACTATATAGTATCACATTTGGAAGTCTATATCAATGGGAAATCAAAAATTTCACTTCTATGTGCCTTGTTTTTATGAATAGTGACTTTTATAAGCTAATTTGTTGTAACATATGTTATCATAAGTAATTAAATTGACAAATAAAGACTAAAATACCCCTAAGTACTATTGGGGGCCAGTTTTTAAGGTGTGGTGACTCACCACCTTGTTAACATGTTAAGTAAATAAAAGATGACTACTTAGTTACTATTTACTTTATTAAGTACAAATATCTTCTAAAAGCAAGACTTATCTCATTCTCCCTTTCCTTCTTTCATTTCCCACCGTCTCCAACACTTCACCTTCTCCATTCTTGCTCTCTCTCACGGTAATACACCACCACCATCAAAACTCCATCTTTGATCTCTTGTAACTTCTAGCTCACTTAACCAAATCAAAAACA
>CM041776.1:457516773-457579431 GCA_023374045.1 Limonium bicolor | reverse complement strand
AACACCACCATTCTCTTAGTCTCATCAAGCTCTTCATTCCTATATTCTCAAAACTTCAAGACCACCATTTCGGTGCCATGGAGTTCCACCATTGAAGGAGCTTGAGCTTATATTTCTACATATTATTGTTCTCCTTTGCTTCTAGGTAAGGAATCTCAAATAAACACTTCATTTCCTCCATGTTTTGTTGTTGACCGAAAATGCCCATTGAAGGTGCTCTTTATATGGATTTGTTTTAGCTTCATTCCAACCTTTCAAGGACTTGGTGGAGTCCTCTCTTGATAGATATTCAAACTCTCTTCAAAGACCAAGGTAAAACAACTATCTTAATGTTTTTGAAACAATGTAAAACCTAGGGTTTACAATGAGTTTAAGCTTGGAGCTTGTATACTCATTACATTGCTTGTATATTGTTTAGTAGTTGACAAGGAATCAAATACCTAGCCGATTTTAAACAAGAAAACAAGAAAGAAGTTTGTGTGAAAAGAGGTAAACATACTAACCTAATGTAGTTTAATGCCTTAGGAGAAATTAGCTTATAATGCTTGTTAAAATTACCTAAAGAGCAAATGGTAAATGACTTTGGGAAATGTTCTCAAAGAGACTAGTAAAAGGACATATGTGTTGTTGTATGTATTTGCAGGTCAAAGGCATATATATTGTGGAAATTCAGTGTTTAAGGTTTAAGCATTTTAAGGGCCTAAGTTCCATGCAATTTAAATTATGCACTATATTGTAATGTAGTGTAACTTGGGTGAAACTTTGTGTGTGAGAGTGTTCTTGGTGAATTTAGGTGTTCTTGTGTGCTTAATGGAGAAAACAATGTGTTTTGGCTTAGTAATGTTCTAGGAGAACCCATGTCAAAAATTAGGTAATGTATAGGAGGTTATAAGTGTTTAAGAGAATTTTGGGGAACTAGGAAGTCTTGTGAAGGACTAGGTATTTTACTAGGGAAGAAATTATGTATTAAGAGGTTTTAGAGTGTAGAAAGGACTTAGACATTGTCTTGAAGGTTTTAGAATACAGTGGGTGTTTAGGAATACAACAAAGTCATTTTGGAGTTGTTCTAGGGCTCATGCAACTTTGGTAAACAAAGAGAAGGAACGAACTTGTAAGAGGAACTACAAGAATGACATAAGGATTTAGGTGTAAGAAAAGATGCTTAAGAGATGTTGTGTAAATGGTGAGGAAATATTTTGGTATAATGGCTACAATAGGCATGAAACACCATTTAGAAACTTAAGGAGAAAATACTATAAGTGTTAGAGGTTTGGGTGGAAATTGGTTAAGTATTTAAAGGCTTAGAAAATGAGTGTTTTGCCTTGTCCGAACATCCGTCCGGACATGGACGTTCGGACAGGCCTGTTGCGTAAAAATTTTCAGAGTCTCGACTTGTGTCCGACCTTGGGAAGTCCGGACACAAGTTCGGATGTACCTGCTTCTACTTTGAAATTCTCTCGACCCATGTCCGAACTTCCGAAGTCCGGACATAAGTTCGGACAGGCGTCTGTTTTCAGTTTTGAGTCTCGACTTGTGTCCGAACTTGGGAAGTCCGGACACAAGTTCGGACAGTCCACTGTAGGGACCAAAAACTTTGTTTTAAGGTAGAAACGATGTTTAAAATGGTGATTAGTTAGTAATGATGATATGAGGTTAATTAAGACATGTTAGGAGTGTTATAATGGCAAATTTAATGGTGAAGAGTTATAACAAGTGTAAAAAAATAAAATAAACTGGATATGTGAAGTAATAAGTTAACAATGGACTAGTGCGTTAATTAACCGACGTTACTAATGTGTTTAGGATTCTCTCAAGGTGGAAACAAATCCAAGAAGGACCAAGGTATGGTTTTCTTGCAGTCTATTGCCTACCGGTTTACACCGGCTTGTGTGCTGCTTGTTTTTCTGTGTGTTAATGACTTGTAAGATTAAACCATGTAAAGAGTTTACAGTTGTTAAATATTATTATGTTGTTAAGTATGACTCTCTCTTCCTTGTGTGTGTCTAACAAGACTTGACCTATTATTGTGAATTGTGTATTGAGTTCAATAATGAACTGCTAACAAGTGCTAACGGGGGAAGTGAGGAGTCCGGTCTGTTCCGGCCACGCGTGTGAGTATGGGAGTCGATGTCATAACCGGTTCGATTCTCTTTGTATGTTATGGTTGTTTTCCAATTTGGTTTCCAACCTTCCCTTTAGCTTAACCAAGGCTATTTTACTGACTCACGTCGGGCCATAGGGGCATACTATGTGTTGTTCGGTGTGCTTGGATCACTATATCCGAGGCACCTTGTGTTAAGTTATCCGTTCAATCTAACAGGATGGTGACGAGTTATGTAACGAGCTTAGCATGAGCATGGCAACATTCTCTAGGCTCTCCATGGGAACTAATTGTATTGGTTCACTTCCTAAATGTAATTGTTCTTGTGTGTTTTGTGTGATGTTGTGTACAATACCTATGTTATGATAATTGTATATGTTGTGTGTTGTAAAATGAACGCCATGTCACCATGACAATTAGTTGCGCGTATCCCGGTAGCCGATGGGCTGCGCGTTAACCATACCAGCCAAGGGTTGCTGAGGGGGGCTCCATATTTCTTTTACTGCAGGATGAGGATCGAAGAAGCGGAATGGCTTTAGATTCTAGGATGCAGGTTTACTTTTGATTACTTTTGGATGTTGGGCCCGGGATGCGCCTGTGCTCCCGTGGCGTTATATTTTTGGTTGTGAACAGTTTACAGTGACAGTATACAGTGAAGGATGTAAGTAAATACTCGGTATTGTATTTTGTATATATGGTTATTAGTTCTATGCTCGGGAGTCTGATCACCAGACCGATACACTTGTATTTGTTCAGCCTTGTTAACCACGTGGGTGGTTGACGGCGTTGTAGCACCAATCGTTTAGTTGTTTAATTTCCGCTGCGATTTCAAGTAATGTCATGTGCGTAATAGGGGTGTTACAAAAGTGGTATCAGAGCGAAGTATCGCTCTGATGACTAGGATACCGAGCTTAGGAATATACCGAGTTAGGAAACCTAACTACAGTTACCTGAGTGAACAGTTATGGAAAGGTTAACCACTAACTAAGTGTGGAAATACCTTATGATCGGGAAAAGCGTTACAACCATTGGACCGATAAGTGTGCAAGCATATTGCTAATGAATGTTCATGTGAATTCAGATGTCAGGTCGACCGAGAGGTAGAGGCCGCGGACACGGTACTGGAGATACGGACGACCAGGGCGAGAATACTACGGCTCAGGTTATGGCTGAGGCAGTAGCAGCCGCCGTAGCCCAGATGGTACCCCAGTTGGTAGCTGCGATGCAGCAGGGGCAAAGCCCGGAGTTCAACCACCACCGCCACCGCCACGAGAGACCAACTGGGTCAAGGCGTTGGCTGATCTGAGGCCACCATCTTTCAGTGGGGAGACCGACCCTCGTAAGCTGGAGGCGTACATCTCCGAGATGGAGACCGCCTTCGAGACCTTAGCGGTGCCTGAGGAGGTCAAGGTTCGACTTGCCGCATACTACTTGAAGGGTTCGGCACAGAGCTGGTGGAAGTTAGTACGGGAGGGCAGAGTTGCTGACCCGACCTTTCAGTGGAGGGAGTACACGGCTCTGCTGCGAGCCAAGTACTACCCGATACACGTGCAAGAGGCCAAGCGCCTGGAGTTGGACAATCTGAGACAAGGGGATAAGATGACGGTAGATGAGTACTACTCAGCCTTCATCGGACTTATCCACCTGCTACCGGATCTGGGTTACTCAGACCGGATTCTAGTGAACCGTTTCTACAACGGACTGAGCTACCGCCTACGCTATGGCATGGGGCCAACCGGATATACTACTTTGCAGGTAATGGGACTACAGTGTAATGTGAATAAGTATGTGCAATGTGTTAATGTGATGTGAATTTGTTTGGCGGGGCATAACTGACACCCTAAATATAGGAGTGCTACCATGCCGCTGCAATTGTGGAGATCACCGTCGTCGTCTGAGGGACGAGGAGAGTGCGCTCAAGCGCAAGGCCATGAACGAGGGCCAAGGCACGCAAGGGCAAGGGGGAGGAAAGAAGAGGAAGTCATACCCCCAGTCCCATAAAGGACAGCAACAGGGTGGCAAGGGCCAGACCCAGACCACCACTGCTGAGGAGCCTCTGCAGCTCACCTATGCGTATGCGGCCAAGCCCTTACACTCTTACCCACCCAAGGGTAATTAACAAATTTCAATACCGAAATCTAGTGTGTGTTATTAACTTGTGAAGTATGTACTGAGTGTGTGATGTGTTAGCAGCTAGCACGGGCTCTGGACCGGAGCGCCACTATTACTGCAAGTGGTGTAACGGAGACCACCCCGGCAAGGACTGCAAGGGTAATGATGTGCAGTGCCGATACTGCAAGAAGATGGGGCACCGCGACTATGAGTGCTGGCAGAACCCGAACAGTAGAAACTACAGGCCCAAGGGGCAATGGAAGGGTAAGGCCACTGCGACCACCGATGGCCCGAAGACGGCGAATCAGCCACCCCCAGATCAGAGGTACACAGATTCCCAGAAGGGGAAGGGGTCGGGGTCTGGCAAGGCCGCCCTGAATGTGGTGGACCGGTCTGAGGCGCCAGGGCCCTCTTCTAGACCAGGTACTGCCTAAACTATTGAGTGAAATAAGTGATTGTATACCGCATTTCATGCATGTGTGTTAGTGAGTTTAAGTAAACAACCATGTGAGTAAATAATTGAAGTATAGTGTGAAAGTCACCTGATTAGAATACTCTAAACTTAAAGGAACCTTCAATATATGTTATACCATCCCACCCACACCAAACCCTGAAGAAACCACCATCGGCATCACCGACTTTCCAATGGAGCAATGTCAGGTCATCCAACCAGGTATGGTACTCTTAAATGGATACCTGACACCGGAAGCACAAATCCATATCATCAGACGATGCGACGAACTTGGAGCAAAACCAGGAGGTTTCTACACACCCGAATACCCGAGCGGATCAAGAATGAAATTGAAGATGATGTGCATGGGTAAGGACTGGAACCCTTACACCAAGACATATCAAGAAGTGCGAGCTGAAGATGGAGCAACTGTACCAAGTATACCTGAGGAGTTCTTTGCGGTCATTAACCACGCCGTGGGAATTGCTCAACAAGTTGAAACGGATTCAATTCCAAATGTGAAAGCAGATCTGTGCATTGTGAACTTCTACCAGAAAGGTGGACGGTTAGGTTTACACCAAGATAAGGACGAGTCACCCGAGTCTCTAAGTAAGGGAGTACCCGTGGTGTCTTGGTCCATTGGTGATACTGCAGTGTTTGTGTATGGCGAGCAGAAGCGTGCTGATCTCGCAAAGAAAGTAGTGTTGAAATCAGGAGATGTGTTAATCATGGGTGGGCAGTCAAGGATGCTATACCATGGCATCAGGAAGATCAAACTGAATACCGCACCGTCGGCAGTGATCAATGCCACACACATGAAACCCGGACGTTTGAATTTGACCTTCAGACAGTTTTAAGCTTTGTATAATTATGTGATGTGTTGAACCAGTGTATGTTAAGGATGTTGTAAGTGTTAATCATGGCGACAGTATAAGCCAACGAATGTTGTAAAAAGAGTGTGTTAATGAATAAAGTGGAGTTGTTTGAAGCATAAAAACCGTGTTATTACCCAATACTTATTAGTTTGCCAATGAATTAGGCTGTGCACTCGGAACGGGAGGTATACTGAGTGTCTGCAATGAGGCAGAAGCCGGCAGGAGGAGCGGCACAATCCTCACCGGTACCTTTCCAGTCAATGGCGTGGACGCTTTGATCTTGTTCGACTCCGGAGCCTCACATACATTTATTTCACTATCCTTTGCGAAGAGGCTGGGGTTAGACGGTGATGAGATGCCAGACTTCCTAGTCACTCTCCCGTCAAAAGAGCGGACCAGGTGTACCCGCTACCACCGAGATGTTGTTGTACGAATCAGAGGTGAAGAATTTCCGATCGACTTGATAGAGTTCGACGGACTTGGTTTTGATGTGATTGTCAGGATGAACTGGTTGGAGCGGTACAAGGGCAGAATCCTGTGTGCCGAGCATCGTCTGCTTCTTCGGAGTCCATCTGGGGTTACTATATCTTACCGCCAGAGGCCCAGGGAGCCTTCGACTCAGATCATCACCGCCATGGCTATGTGTCGTGAACTACGACGAGGGAGTGATGTATACCTCTGCTATGTCCAGGACATAGAGAGAGACCCAGAGTTTAGTCCTGATGTGCCGGTAGTGTCGGAGTTTCCTGATGTATTTCCTAAGGAACTGCCGGGCATGCCGCCAGCACGGAGAAGTTGAGTTTGAGATCGATTTGGTTCTGGGCACCGGACCAATTGCGAAGGCGCCCTATCGTATGGCTCCAGCAGAGATGACTGAGCTCAAGGAGCAGCTGAGAGAGCTACTCGACAAGGGGTTTATCCGCCCTAGCGTTTCACCATGGGGAGCGTCGGTCCTCTTCGTGAAGAAGAAGGACGGTAGCCTCCGCCTGTGTATTGACTATCGAGAGCTGAATGCAGTTACGGTGAAGAACCGTTACCCTTTACCACGCATCGACGATTTATTTGATCAGTTGAGGGGAGCATCAGTATTCTCCAAGATAGATCTACGATCCGGATACCATCAGATTGCCATCCGTGACAGTGACATTGAGAAAACAGCATTCAGAACTAGGTATGGACATTATGAGTTTACGGTTATGCCGTTTGGTCTATCCAATGCACCAGCCAAGTTCATGGACTTAATGAACCGCTTGTTCCAAGATCAGTTGGACAAGTCAGTGGTAGTCTTCATCGACGATATTCTTGTGTACTCGAAATCGAGAGGTGAGCACGAAAGCCACCTCAGAAGTGTGTTGCAAACATTGAGAAAGAATCAGTTGTATGCGAAATTTTCAAAGTGTGAATTTTGGTTGAACCAAGTATCCTTTCTTGGACATGTGATTTCTGAAGCCGGGATCGCTGTTGATCCGGCAAAGATTGATGCAGTGCGCACCTGGCCTAGGCCGAAGACAGTTACCGATATCAGGAGCTTCCTCGGTCTGGCAGGTTATTATAGGAGGTTTGTAAAGGACTTCTCCAGTGTCTCGAAGCCGATGACTTCCTTGATGAAAAAGATGCACCATTCGAGTGGACAGTCGACTGTGAGAGTTCTTTTCAGAGTCTCAAGGATGCTCTAACATCTGCACCAGTCCTGACCTTACCAGACGGTCCAGATGGTTTTGAGGTCTATTGCGACGCATCAGGCAGAGGTATGGGTTGTGTGTTGATGCAACACGGGAAGGTCGTAGCATACGCCTCCCGACAGCTGAAGAAGCATGAAGAGAACTACCCTACCCACGACTTAGAATTGGGGGCCATTGTCTTCGCATTGAAGATATGGCGACATCACTTGTATGGGGTAAGTGTGACAATTTATTCTGACCATAAGAGTTTAAAGTACTTGTTCACTCAGAAGGAGTTGAACATGAGACAAAGAAGGTGGGTTGAATTTCTAAACGACTACGACATTAATCTGCAATATAAGGAGGGTAAGGCAAATGTGGTAGCTGACGCACTGAGTCGCCGAGCACACTCTCTCCATTCGCTAGTCTCTCATTCTAGCTTGGTTGAAGAGGTGCGGAGTGCTCAGATGACGGATCAGTATATGTTAGAGATCAGGCAGAAGCTTATTGATGGCACATTCGAGGGTCAGAAGTACGACTTCAGACTCCACGATGATGACCTGATTAGGCTTAATGGCCGACTGTGTATACCGAGGAGTAGCGCTGAGTTGAAGGAGCGCATATTGAGTGAATCACATTGTTCTACTACTTCGATTCACCCCGGAGCTTCAAAGATGTATAAGGGTATGAAAAGATAGTTTTGGTGGACTGGAATGAAAAAAGATGTTACTGATTATGTATTGAGGTGTCTCACTTGCCAGAAGGTCAAGTTTGAGCACCGACGGCCTGGTGGTATGGTACAACCAATGCCAGTGCCTGAGTGGAAGTTCCATGATATTTCTATGGACTTCGTAGTAGGGCTTCCGCCTGCAAGGGGAGGTCTGAATATGATTTGGGTTGTTGTTGACCGACTGACCAAGGTGGCCCGATTCATTCCGATGAAGGACACCTGGAAAGTGGCAAAACTAGCAGAGCTCTTTGATAGAGAGATCGTTCGGCACCATGGGGTACCGAAAACGATTGTATCTGACAGAGATACCAGGTTCTTATCGAGGTATTGGAAGTCTACACGAGAAGCACTGGGTACCGAACTGAAATTGAGTACAGCGTTTCACCCACAGACCGATGGTCAGAGTGAGCGCACTATCCAGACACTTGAGGATATGTTACGTGCATGTGCACTTGACTTTCAGACCAGCTGGATTGACAAGTTACATCTGATCGAGTTTAGCTACAACAACAGTTACCATGCTTCGATCAGGATGTCTCCCTTCCAGGCATTATACGGTAGACCATGCCGCACGCCATTATGCTGGGATGAGTCGAGTGAGACGGTCATTATAGGACCAGAGTGGAACAAGTTCAGGCAGAAGTTCGCCAGATCCGGGCTAACATGAAGGCAGCTCAGGATAGACAGAAGTCGTACGCAGATGTGCGCAGACGTGACCTGGAGTTCGCCGTGGGCGACCAAGTATTCTTGAGAGTATCCCCCATGAAGGGAGTATTTCGTTTTGGCCAGAAAGGCAAGTTGAGCCCGAAATATGTGGGGCCATATGTTGTGACAGAGCGGATCGGCCCGGTAGCTTACAGACTTGATCTACCCGCCGAGCTGGGCAAGGTACATGATGTATTTCATGTGTCCCAGTTGAAGAAATATATGTCTCATCCGTCTCATGTACTTCAGCCTGAAAGGCTAACCTTAGAGCCGACCATGCGATCAGTGGAGACTCCGGTATGCATTCTGGATACTAAGACTCGAGACACTCGCCATAAGTCTGTGAGACTGGTGAAGGTTCTCTAGTCTAACCAGGATGTTGAGGAGGCCACTTGGGAGCTGGAAGATAAGATGAAGGCGAAGTACCCGTCATTGTTTACTTCTTAGCATTGTATGTATAGGGTACGGGGCATACCCCTATTTAAGGGGGGTAGAGCCGTTTCGGTTATATGTGTGTACGACATGTATTTGGATACATTGTCTGTGTTGTGTTGTCGTATGTCATGTTGTTATGTTGTTACCCTGTTATGTTACAGACCACTGAGTCTGAATGATGTTGTGATGTTTTGTTATTTGGACCTTGTGTCCGATGTTATGTAAAGATGTTGTTAATGTTGTTATGGAAGTGTTGTTGATATGTGTTCCCGTGTTCTAACATTAGGATATGTGGAAGTGTGAACTTTGGGGACAAAGTTCTTTTAAGGGGGGTAGATTGAAATACCCTAAACCTAGTTATGTTGTTTAAACATTTAAATATGGTATATTAAGACTAAAAAGAGTCTTAGAAGCATTAGTAAGCAATTTAAACCATAGAAAACACAAAATGTGCTTTAAGGTCAATAAGAGCCAAAATGTGCTCTAAGCTTGGGATAAGCTTGGTTAAGACCTAATGAACTTACCAAGACCTTATTTATATACTAATGAACATATTAAACCAATTAGCAAAGAAAACCAAGCTTGAAAACAAGTTAAAACACAAAATGTGCTTTAAGGAGTCTTAAAGCACATTTTTGAAAAATTGTCTTGTAAATGAGTTTTGAATGGCTAAATGTCCATCATTACTCCTTAATTAACATGTGTACTATATAGTATCACATTTGGAAGTCTATATCAATGGGAAATCAAAAATTTCACTTCTATGTGCCTTGTTTTTATGAATAGTGACTTTTATAAGCTAAATTGTAACATATGTTATCATAAGTAATTAAATTGACAAATAAAGACTAAAATACCCCTAAGTACTATTGGGGGCCGGTTTTTAAGGTGTGGTGACTCACCACCCTTGTTAACATGTTAAGTAAATAAAAGATGACTACTTAGTTACTATTTACTTTATTAAGTACAAATATCTTCTAAAAGCAAGACTTATCTCATTCTCCCTTTCCTTCCTTCATTTCCCACTGTCTCCAACACTTCACCTTCTCCATTCTTGCTCTCTCTCACGGTAATACACCACCACCATCAACCTCCATCTTTGATCTCTTGTAACTTCTAGCTCACTTAACCAAATCAAAAAAAAACACCACATTCTCTTAGTCTCATCAAGCTCTTCATTCCTATCTTCTCAAAACTTCAAGACCACCATTTCGGTGCCATGGAGTTCCACCATTGAAGGAGCTTGAGCTTATATTTCTACATATTATTGTTCTCCTTTGCTTCTAGGTAAGGAATCTCAAATAAAACTTCATTTCCTCCATGTTTTGTTGTTGACCGAAAATGCCCATTGAAGGTGCTCTTTATATGGCTTTGTTTTAGCTTATTCCAACCTTTGAAGGACTTGGTGGAGTCCTCTCTTGATAGATATTCAAACTCTCTTCAAAGACCAAGGTAAAACAACTATCTTAATGTTTTTGAAACAATGTAAAAAACCTAGGGTTTACAATGAGTTTAAGCTTGGAGCTTGTAACTTTGTTTAGTAGTTAACAAGGAAAGCAAATACCTAGCATTTTTAAACAAGGAAAACAAGAAAGAAGTTTGTGTGAAAAGAGGTAAACATACTAACCTAATGTAGTTTAATGCCTTAGGAGAAATGAGCTTATAATGCTTGTTAAAATTACCTAAAGAGCAAAGGGTAAATGACTTAGGGAAATGTTCTCAAAGAGACTAGTAAAAGGACATATGTGTTGTTGTATGTATTTGCAGGTCAAAGGCATATATATTGTGGAAATTCAGTGTTTAAGTTTAAGCATTTTAAGGGCCTAAGTGCCATGCAATTTAAATTATGCACTATATTGTAATGTAGTGTAACTTGGGTGAAACTTTGTGTGTGAGAGTGTTCTTGGTGAATTTAGGTGTTCTTGTGTGCTTAATGGAGAAAACAATGTGTTTTGGCTTAGTAATGTTCTAGGAGAACCCATGTCAAAAATTAGGTAATGTATAGGAGGTTATAAGTGTTTAAGAGAATTTTGGGGAACTAGGAAGTCTTGTGAAGGACTAGGTATTTTACTAGGGAAGAAATTATGTATTAAGAGGTTTTAGAGTGTAGAAAGGACTTAGACAATGTCTTGAAGGTTTTAGAATACAGTGGGTGTTTAGGAATACACCAAAGTCATTTTGGAGTTGTTCTAGGGCTCATGCAACTTTGGTAAACAAAGAGAAGGAACAAACTTGTAAGAGGAACTACAAGAATGACATAAGGATTTAGGTGTAAGAAAAGATGCTTAAGAGATGTTGTGTAAATGGTGAGGAAATATTTTGGTATAATGGCTACAATAGGCATGAAACACCATTTATAAACTTAAGGAGAAAATACTATAAGTGTTAGAGGTTTGGGTGGAAATTGGTTAAGTATTTAAAGGCTTAGAAAATGAGTGTTTTGCCTTGTCCGAACATCCGTCCGGACATGGACGTTCGGACAGGCCTGTTGCGTAAAAATTTTCAGAGTCTCGACTTGTGTCCGACCTTGGGAAGTCCGGACACAAGTTCGGACGTACCTGCGTCTACTTTGAAATTCTCTCGACCCATGTCCGAACTTCTGAAGTCCGGACATAAGTTCGGACAGGCGTCTGTTTTCAGTTTTGAGTCTCGACTTGTATCCGAACTTGGGAAGTCCGGACACAAGTTCGGACAGGCCACTGTAGGGACCAAAAACTTGTTTTTTAAGGTAGAAAACAATGTCTAAAAATGTTGATTAGTTAGTAATGATGATATGAGGTTAATTAAGACATGTTAGGAGTGTTATAATGGCAAATTAAATGGTGAAGAGTTATAACAAGTGTAAAAAATAAAATAAACTGGATATGTGAAGTAATAAGTTAACAATGGACTAGTGCGTTAATTAACCGACGTTACTAATGTGTTTAGGATTCTCTCAAGGTGGAAACAAATCCAAGCAAGGACCAAGGTATGGTTTTCTTGCAGTCTGTTGCCTACCGGTTTACACCGGCTTGTGTGCTGCTTGTTTTTTTGTGTGTTAATGACTTGTAAGATTAAACCATGTAAAGAGTTTACAGTTGTTAAATATTATTATGTTGTTAAGTATGACTCTCTCTTCCCTTGTGTGTGTCTAACAAGACTTGACCTATTATTGTGTATTGAGTTCAATAATGAACTGCTAACAAGTGCTAACGGGGGAAGTGAGGAGTCCGGTCTGTTCCGGCCACGCGTGTGAGTATGGGAGTCGATGTCATAACCGGTTTGATTCTCTTTGTATGTTATGGTTGTTTTCCAATTTGGTTTCCAACCTTCCCTTTAGCTTAACCAAGGCTATTTTACTGACTCACGTCGGGCCATAGGGGCATACTATGTGTTGTTCGGTGTGCTTGGATCACTATATCCGAGGCACCTTGTGTTAAGTTATCCGTTCAATCTAACAGGACGGTGACGAGTTATGTAACGAGCTTAGCATGAGCATGGCAACATTCTCTAGGCTCTCCATGGGAACTAATTGTATTGGTTCACTTCCTAAATGGAATTGTTCTTGTGTGTTTTGTGTGATGTTGTGTACAATACCTATGTTATGATAATTGTATATGTTGTGTGTTGTAAAATGAACGCCATGTCACCATGACAATTAGTTGCGCGTATCCCGTAGCCGATGGGCTGCGCGTTAACCATACCAGCCAAGGGTTGCTGACCCCCTCGGGGCTCCATATTTCTTTTACTGCAGGATGAGGATCGAAGAAGCGGAATGGCTTTAGATTCTAGGATGCAGGTTTACTTTTGATTACTTTTGGATGTTGGGTCCGGATGCGCCTGTGCTCCCGTGGCGTTATATATTTTGGTTGTGAACAGTTTACAGTGACAGTATACAGTGAAGGATGTAAGTAAATACTCGGTATTTTGTTTTGTATATATGGTTATTAGTTCTATGCTCGGGAGTCTGATCATCAAACAGATACACTTGTATTTGTTCAGCCTTGTTAACCACGTGGGTGGTTGACGGCGTTGTAGCACCAAATCGTTTAGTTATTGTTTAGTTGTTTAAATTCCGCTGCGATTTCAAGTAATGTCATGTACGTAATAGGGGTGTTACATGGTTTCTCAAAATTCAACAAAAACCTCAGGAGGATTTCTTAACGCTCCTTTTTGCCCGAGTGTCCCCCGATGGCCCGTAAATTATGTCATGGGTTGATGTAACCCCATATAACTCAATGTAACATCTTAATATATCATTATTTACTATAATACGTGTTTATAAACACTTGGAACTCATAAAGACAAGTTATTTCCCAAAATTTCCTTAGAGCACAAACCGCACCTTCGGGTGTCACTAAAACGCGTTTTACGCAATTACCTTGTAGTTTTTGACATGCCACAATTAAGAATCTTAAATAGGGTTAAAATGAACCTCTAAATCAATTTAAGGCAGTGTCAAACAAGGTGCTCTATAGGGGCCGATTTTCAGTCCAAAAACTAGTATAAAACTTACATTAAAAATTTATAAAAGGCATAAGACATGGTGACTCACCTTCCCATGTGCTATAATACTTAATGTCAAAGAATGTAGGTCTCATTTGACCTCCAAGCTGTCGAAATTATGCAAGGAAACAAGGCCATGTTAGCTAGACAAAAACAAAATGCTAAAAGCAAAAAGTATATGCTTATTCCACCTTTTTGATTTCTTAAAGTTCAAGTGACCTTCCTTGCTTGTCCTTGGCTCTTGATTGCCGATTGATAAGCTCCAATATGCCCTTGAATTCGTCCACCTACAAGAGAAGAAGAAGACAAGCATAACATAGAAAAATCAAAGGAACAAAACTTACCTAAATTTCCTTGTCTTCTAGCTCACATTATTTTCTTCCACCTTGCCTTGTCACACCACATGGCCGAACATATGCATATAACATGGGCATTTATTGAGCCAATAACCTATGGAATAAACAAATGGAAAGGTTAGTCAATTAACATTAAAATAAACAATCAAAATTCCTTTCCAATTTGCATTCTCTTATTCCTACGTGAGTGTAGCCTCATTCCTTCCCTTGCACACTCCATTGCCGATTTGGTAAGGCTCTCAACTCTCTCTTCTTCTTTCATCTTCTTCCTTTGAAGCTCTTAAGTCCATTAATGGAGATTTAACTTCTATCTTCATCTTTAAGGTAATTTCCTAGCATTTATTGTCAAGCCTTGAAGTGAAACTCTTCCTAGCACAACCATAGCAATTCATCATCAACATATACTCCAAGGAGGTTGTATAAATCAACATTAATCCAAGGACCATCTCAAAGTTACCTTAAGGTATTTTTCATGCTTGAAAATCCTTAAAGCACATTTTTATGTGTAACCAAATTCTACTTCTTCTAAGGCTCTTTTCTTCTTCATTTTCATGAAGGAAAGTTTGTTCTTCATCCATCTTAGGTGTGCCGAATTTATAAGGAGAAAAGCTTAAGGTAAATCCTTGGAAAACTACTTACAAATCTACTTAAGATCTTTATTGAAGATCTAACTCCTAAACTCCTACACCACTTGCATATAACCGAAGTGGAGCATCAAAATTTCTTTGGAGAAAGCTTGTGAATTCAAGAGGAGTTCAAGCACTTAATCATCCTTTATTAAGAGTAAGTTTACTAAGTAAACCTTTATTGTTTTAAGCTTATTTAAGCTCTTAAAAAAATTATATAAAAATTATGTACACCTTCCTAGGTGTTTAAAACCGAAATCATATGGTAACATATACCAAAATATAATCTATAACATATATGGAAATATTTACCTTAAGACACATTTTTGTGTCACAAAATTTACCTAAGTTAAATACATATACATGCCGAATGGTCAAGGGCAAATATGCTCTATTTTGAGCTAAGAATCAATCTAAGACATTACAATAATTTTTACATGAGTTATATGACTCATGTGAATTTATGTATAATTATTTTGACATATAAATCTACCTTTATATACTATATGGTACCTTATTAATTATGGCCGAATTGGTCTAGTAAGAATAAGTTTTAATTGAGCTACATATGTATATAAACTTATATTATAAAGTTTGGTGAGCTAAAAATATTTTACTAGTGCTTAAATGGCTAATTAATTAAGTTATGTGGCTAAGTTGCAAATTTTGGAAAGTTTGGTGTAAGTATGGTAAAAGCCGAAAGTAAAAGGTCTCTTTGGAATAAAAATGATATAATATAAGGTTAGGAATTAAGTTTATGAATTTTAGATAATTTAAACAAGTGTTAAAATGACAATTTATAAAGTTTTTGGGCTATTATGTAATTTATAAAACTTATTATGAAAGTTTGGAGTTGAATATGGGCGAATTCATAATTAGGAGAATTATAAAGTTCACTTTCGAAATTTTAAGGGATTAAATAATTAAACTATAGTTTATAAGTTATTAAGTAACTATTATAAAGTTTTGGGACTATTTTGTAATTTATGGAAAGATTGGTGTAAAGCCGAGATTCATATAAGTTTATGAGTATATTAATGTATTAAGTATAAAATTAACCTTGGTCAAAAATGTTGACCGAATACTTGGGATAAAATGATTTATGACATGAAATATTAAGTTTATTAAAGTTTTGGGGTGAATATGTAATTTACAAGAGTTTAAATATAAACCCAGATTTTACATGGGCGAATTCACAATTTGTGGAAAAATAAGTGTCCACTTGGTTATTAAGGAAATTAATATTAAAACTATAGTTTATAAGTTAATATGTAACTTATATAAAGTTTTGAGGTAAAGATGTAATTATAAGGAACTACATGGCATAGCCGAAAATAAATGTGGCTAGTTGGTGATTTATTAAAGTTACGATGTTCAAATAATAATTACCAATTTATAGTGGTAGTTTAATGAATTAATTAATTAAGAAAATAAACTATGTATTATAATGTATTTTGGAGTTTAATGTAAAGTTTGTGAAATAAAAGAGGTTATACTATAATAATCGAAAAGTATGATGTGTTTATGAGATTAAAAATATTGTAGGTCCTATATGGATATTTAAGAAATTTAGAAAAGAAATTATGATTTAAGGATTTATGGAATTAAAATTATATGACATACAAGTACAAGTAGTTTACTTGTAAAAGAAATAATATTATTTGGGGTTAGTTTGTGACTAATAAAAGATATGGAAATAATATGTCCATGTGTGACAAGTAAATATAATTTGAGGATTTATTAAGTGGATATGTCATTTAGAAAATTACATATAAGTATCCTAAACAAAACATGTGTATAAAATATATACATATTAGATTTTAAAGTAAATCGGAAGGAAATGAATATAAGAAATGTGTGGAAATGCCAAATGATTTGGAGTTATAGTATATTTAAAATAAAGTTAAGAGGAGAATTAATTAACATGACCAATAAATGTCATTGATAAAATTATAAATTATTATGTCATTTGGACAAATGTAAAACATGTAACATAAATGGTACATGAATATATAGTTATATACGTTAAAGGATTTAAGAATAAATCACAAGGAATAACAAATAAGTTATACATCCAATCATAAGGTAATTAAAAGGAATTACCACACAATATAAGTTTTATAAATTAAGGCCACATGATTTGGAAACATATAAATACCTTAAGTAATAATAAGGAAAAGAGGTTAAAGAAACTACCTATGTATAAAGGAATAAACCTCACATGAAATAACGAATATGAAATCGTTTCATGAATCAATAATTATTATACGAGAGTTACATAAATTAACACTCTCAGATTAATCCTATTCTAGGACTTGTTTGACCAGACGTTGACCGGGAACTAAACAAGTACAGTCTACGGTGAACGGTATGGAATTCTTGCAGTCTGCTTTCTACCGGATTACACCGGCTTGTGTGCTATCTGTTGTTTGAAATAACGACCAAGATAATTGTTGTAAAATGTTGTATTACTCTTGTGCACTATTGTGTTATTCTATGTGCGTGATGTTGCTAACTGTAACGTGTATGTCCCACGCATACAACATTACCTTACCAGTGGATTAAATACCTGCGCTTTAATATACCGAGAACTTGTACTCAAGTTTCTCACTAACTTCACTTTATAACAAACATCGTTGTCCTAAACGTGACAACCGACAATACACATTGTGTTCTTGATCATTGTCCTTGAGTGACATTTAACAATTCTATACTACGAGAACGAGGAGCCCGATTGGAGCTGACCATGCATGCTACCGGAGTTGTACCTGTCACAGGTCGTCTCCTATACAATTTACGTCGCGATGGAACAGTACAAGTGGGGAGGAAGACTTTATTCCTCTCGAGGGTTCGATTCCCAACAGTTCAAGTGGGGAGGAAGACTTCATTCCTCTCGAGGGTTCAATTCCCAACAGTTCAAGTGGGGAGGAAGACTTTATTCCTCTCGAGGGTTCGATTCCCACCTTTCTATAGTGCAGGAGTTAACTACGTTATCTTCTGAGGGACTAATTACCCACCTAATGTACGAGAGTCCCATCTCGTCTAAGGGTTTATCATACCCGACTATCTTACTCCACGAAGGAGGTTAACGAGGTCACAATACCTCCACTGCTGTGAAGTACTCTTATATACATGTTAGTCCCATTGTGAGGATCTGACTACTGATGATTAAATACAGGACATCTAACTTGACCTTCTGCAGTCTTGTTCTGTGTGACATTGTTATCCTTGTATGGATGCTTGTTATGATTATGTTATGATGTTTATTTACAGCTTTATAAAAATGACTTGCATGTATTCGACAAAATAGTTGGTGTGGCCCAGTAGCTTGTGGGCTGCACGATTTCATACCGGCAAATTATTTTGCTGAGCCGTTTCATGGCTAAACAATTCCAGGTACCTGAAGAATGAAGAGATTGCCCGACCGAGTGTAGGTGGGGTAGAATTAAGACAGGGGTTTATTACCACCGGTGTCATCTTACAGTATTGTATGTTTATTATCGACTTTTGTTGTTTTAAGAGGTTTGTATTCAGCGCTCAGACCGCATCATTTGTAAGTTGTATTGGAGTTAGCCTTGTTAGTCACATGGGTGACTAGCGGCGTTGTAGCACCACCCGTTGTTATGTATATATTTTCCGCTGCATTTCTAGTTATCTTTGGGAGCTATCATCGTTCAGGTTATTGGATTTCGGGTTGGGGTGTTACAAAAAGTGGTGGTATCAGAGCGTAGTTGCGCTCTGAAATCTGAATACAACCTAAATTAGCCTTGGGGTATAGGGTGTGTGATAGAACAGTGAGGAGTAGAAAGTTAGTTTTTACTTGGTCCGCCGAAGGGCGTTAATAACTGTTCAAACTTACAGTAACTACAAACTATGACCTGCCTAAATAACGAGCAGATGTCATGAGGAGGAATACATTAATTAAAACAAATGCTTAAGACTACCTGAATGGGCGAAAGGGTTTGTTGAAGACCGTACGACGCCAACTGTCATTTACACGGGAGCTGCCGACGAATAACAGTGACGCTATACCGATGGCAACCAGAAAGGCTGACTATACCGCCAAGTATACAGTGATGATGGAGTGAAAATATACCTCAATGGACATACTCTGCATGATGATCCAACCTGCATGGCGCACTTGCTACAACAAGTGCTGCCCTAGTAAACTAAATAAAGGCGAATGAAGACCTACTTGAGAAGAGCAAACACATGAATTTTACGGGATACCCAGGCACTGAGCTTGCCGCCCAGTGCGGGACGGGGAAGATCTTACAATCCCTTATTAACTTCACGGGAAGACCGTGCAAACCTTGAAATATGACTACCAATGTAGTCCTACAAAAATAACCAATGATAATATCAGGAAATCATAACAGAGTCTCACTATATATAACCAAACATCCAACATAAACAAACACGGGATGTATTACCTGCTCAAATACCAAGGGTCTAAGCTAGTATCATTACAGTGACAATGCTGGACTCCTAATAAGCAGTGAGAAAGAACAAACTTAAATCCATATATTCTGAAGTCTGGAGAACTACCAAAATAGCAATATTAAATGCTATATATAAATATATATGATTGGGAGATTATAAATCTGAAACTTTTTGAGGAGTATTGATATATTTCAGAGGGATAAGTATCATAAAATACCTACCCTATTTTGAGGCACATGTCCTACAATATCCTTATGGATTTATATGAGCATATGTCTTTTATGACAGCTCGATTTGTGGATACCAGTAAAGAGCTCAGAAAATCAAAGGAAGCTAACACCAATGTAATATAATTTTTTTATATGATCATAGTAACAAATAATTCTCTATGGAGGAGTGTAAGCTATACTAATAGTTTGAACTGGATATACACCAAAGGTGAGTGGAAGATAAACTTTTAAGGGGGGAGAACATACCCCTTGACTTGTAACAAGCGTATTACACGTGAACTTTCCTAACATATATATCAACCTCTATGATTAAAATCCTCTATTTTATACACCTAAGCAACCTATTTTTGGAAGCCATTGAGTTTGTGGATTAACCACATTTTCTAATTGAGAGAAACAAACAATAAGTTTTGATTGTCTTGTCACCAAACCGTAGGATTCAAACTGGGAACCCCTAGTTTGGAATGGTATTAATATTAAAAGATATTTAACCTAGGTTGAACATATAGTCCAGCTGATTCATGGAATTTAAATGGAGTGAGAAGAAAGCCAAGCTTTGAAACAAAATAATACCTTATGAAACCGTAATTGATCAAACTTATAAAAACCTTTCCTTGGAGTCTTATTCCAATTTTAGTAATAACTATAACTGTCGTTGTACCAAGCAGTGATAACCAAAGTGTATGCAATAAACAAGCCCTGATAAGTAAAATACTAGATAAAGCCTTTAAAAGAGAAGGGTACGTCTCAAGGTATCCAAGTCCATGACTGAATTTATTGCTTGTATGATGGTCCAAGAGTCAAATGATTGCTGAATATAGTTAATAGACAGTATGTGTCTAGATTATTTAACAAGAATATATCTTTCATGCCAAGAGGAAAAACTGGCTTCCCCGCTTATGATTTGCTCAAAGGAATTTAATTCCGGGGATTAAGGAATACACAAGTTTCAAGTGTAAGTTACAACAGTTACTAGAGTAGTGGTATAACAGTCAAGGAAGAATGTTGTAAACACATCATCACAAAGTCTTGATAAGATAAAATTTGGAAACTTGCAATTATGTGGTTGTTTGATATTTGACGTGGGAGGTCGAACTTGATCCTGGTCAGGTCAAGGGAAAACCAAACACAAAATGGGGTGGGGGGATAGTTCAACACTGACGCTGACCCCGTCGGAGTTGGATGATTCCCGAGACTCCCTACAATGGTCACAATATCTCTGTGATAGTAAGTATTTGTCCTTAATTTTAATATAAAAATTTGACTAATAAGTATTTGAGATGTGGAAGGTTTAGTTAAGAGTTAAGTGGTCCAGGTTATCCTGAAGAGATTAAATACCAAAACGACTCCGTGTTTGTCGGAAAAATAGTCAACTATGAAGGAAATACTAATTGTTATTATACCATAAGTCATGATAATAAGTTAAATATGAGATCAAGAGACATCTACCCATAATGTGAGTATTTACAAGCTACCTTCTAGGTTATGGCCTTATTGCCATCTGAAGGGAAGGATCGACTTTAAGTCTTTCTTTATAAATTCAAACCCAGTATATTAAATGGGAACCCACCTATAAGAACTTTATACTAATACTCACATGAGTTATTTTATAAACCGCAAGAACATGTGGAATTGTGAGAAATTATACCTTGTTAGAAACCTTAACGGGAACCCTACTGTGGTATATTTAATGAACAGACAATAAAGGATCGGGTATGTCCTACCGACAATTGGTGAATCGATAATAACAGGAAATCTTCTATATACTATAAACAAGATGCACGGCTTGACCGTAGCTCATACTCTATATTGAGAATGGAAACCGAATATGGTGACAGTAAACTAAAATACCAGAATCACATGATGATGACCTGAAGGTCAAAAGAAGAATTTTAATATGCCCCAGTATTATACAAGACCCGAACACCGACGATTACAACACAGGAGAAGATGAATAGAAGACACAATTTAGACCAACAAGATTACTGCAACCTTACAGCTACAACAACTGAACCACTGAATGCATCAGCAACACCGACGAAGATGATGAACCCCACTATCAGGACGCTACCACTATCAATGGAGAATTTACAATAGTAATCCAATCGGGTGAGAACCCATGGATGGAAGAATGCTTCAACTAAAACGTGCGAGAGCTTATGGACTTGACAAAGAATAATCCTAAATTGGACAGGTAAGTAGTAATATATATCAAGAAGATACCCCATATGCGAAAGCAACTAGCGGGAGGAACACAAGAAAAGAATCAACTCTGATAAGGAGCAAGACGCCTTAGTAATATTGACGAGAAGAATCTTAGTGGAAATCACCGTCATGAGCAGCTATCAGAAATAAGCATACAGGCACAAACAATCAAGTGAAACTCGTGAAGAACTCAACGATGAACAATCAAATGGAAGGGAACTGTATTAGTATATGCCACGTGGAGGAAGAACCTCGTAGTAGATTTGTCCAAAAAGAACAATGGAAGATACATGACATGTGCTTGAGCGTCACAGGATGGGCAAACCTTACAATATTATTGGAAGCCCGATGTACAATAATAAGATATACAAGAAGAATACCAAGCAATGCTGCAACCAACAGTTACTTAGAGACAAGATAATCAGGAGCGGTAATATATCGCGGGACATCGATCCGACAGTCTAAACAAGACATGGAATAATTGGCAACAAACAAGATGGAAGATCACCTTCACCCATACATACGGGATTCAAATATAAAAGCATAATAATGCAAATAGAGCATGTCAGAGAATACACATATTTTTTGGGCAATACCCCGTAAACGGACAAAAGTCCAGACAAGATCAACAATGATAACCAAACGAAGGAAATGATGAACAAAACTCATCAACCATACATATGTACATAAACAAACTTTAAACATACCACCTACAAGCGCATTTAAAACTATGCCAGAATGATTAGACATTATTAATCAGAGTTGCGCAGCAGAAGCATGGTGGTCCCATCAGTTAGAATTATCTACTGAGTCCAAGGAGAATGCACAACGTATTTCACGTATCTTAACCAAAATAAAGGTTTACAGCCGAGAGGCTATCTTTTAAACTAATCATAAGTTTTAAATAAGAGTGAAGATTGCGCACTATTTACAGACAAGTTATGCTAGTCTAGGGTACGGGGGCGTACCCCTCCTTTTAAGGGGGGGAGAGCCTACTGCGTTTTAGCATTTTTAGCATGGAAGTACACTTTCATTGTACTGTTGCACTATGATTTGTATGTGAACAAGTATGACTTTGTGATTCTATGAACTCTTACTTGATGATGTGTACTATGTTACACTAGCATGAATGGATTATGTGTACTACGTTACACTATGTTGAAGCTACTTTGGCACTACAAAATTATGTGTACTACGTTATACTATATTGGAATGACTCCGTGTTTGCATGATCTGTACTATGCTACACTGCTATGAATGAATTACGTGCACTACGTTGCACTGTACTAAGTTATTTTTTGGTGATGACCTTTCATGCTCATTACACTATATGCTATGATTGAATATATACTACGAACTTAAAAGTAGTGAAACTTGGGACTTGATCCCTAAAATAGAATTGAGTTGTGGATGCTTAGCGGAACTTGATTCCCCACAACCATTTGATTGTAGATACGAGACTTCGGGGCGAAGTCCTTTTTAAGGGGGGTAGATTGAAATACCCCAAATCTAATTAATACCTAAAAACTATTAAATAATGGATAATTGATCTAGAAACAGATCATTGTAGTTAAGCATGCATGCCAATCTATGCATGCAAACCATACGTAAATTAATATTACTATACGTGCACATGCAAACCCATGCATGCAAACGTCACGTAAATAGTCGTTTTACCATAAACGCTAACTAGCGTAATTTTACTAAACATATTCGTACAAATGTTCATGTACAATTATTAACAAGGACTAAACTTCTTGCATAACTAGCTCGATATAAAGAGCGTCAACAAGAAAAGAACAATACCAACGTGTATACAAACGAGCAACGTAAATACTTTACGAATACCTAAGCATCTATGAATGCTACAATAAGTTGAAATACACACTTAGATAAATGTAACAACTTATGTTACACCTATTGGATATATTATGAAGATATAATAACTCATCAAAGGTCAAAGATGCGCACTAAACATCTTGACAAGAAGAACGTTCGTAAAACGCCTTAGAAACATGCGATTAAGCATGACCTTGTATTACCTTCTAAAACTCAAACCAAATGGTCATACCCTCATTATATGACTATAAAAACATAGTCCCTAGGCTATATCTAGTCAAAAACGCAAAACGCTCGGGAGTGCTCACGCACGCCCCTTAAAGCACGAAAAGCCCGGAGGAGTGCCGGGTGGCACGAACTCCTATAAAATTAATTCTTAGAGTTCCTAACATCATTACTAACCATCCTAAAGAGAACACACGAAGTGGTTTCTCAAAATTCAACAAAAACCTCAAGGATTTCTTAACGCTCCTTTTTGCCCGGGAGTGTCCCGATGGCCCGTAAATTATGTCATGGGTTGATGTAACCCCATATAACTCAATGTAACATCTTAATATATCATTATTTACTATAATAAGTGTTTAAACACTTGGAACTCATAAATACAAGTTATTTCCCAAAGTTTCCTTAGAGCACAAAAACGCACCTTCGGATGTCACTAAAACGCGTTTTACGCAATTACCTTGTAGTTTTTGACATGCCACGAATTAAGAATATTAAATAGGGTTAAAATTACCCTCTAAATCAATTTAAGGCAGTGTCAAACAAGGTGCTCTATAGGGGCCGATTTTCAGTCCAAAAACTAGTATAAAACTTACATTAAAAATTTATAAAAGGCATAAGACATGGTGACTCACCTTCCCATGTGCTATAATACTTAATGTCAAAGAATGTAGGTCTCATTTGACCTCCAAGCTGTCGAAATTATGCAAGGAAACAAGGCCATGTTAGCTAGACAAAAACAAAATGCTAAAAGCAAAAACTAGATTCTTATTCCACCTTTTTTATTTCTTAAAGTTCAAGTGACCTTCCTTGCTTGTCCTTGGCTCTTGATTGCCGATTGATAAGCTCCAATATGCCCTTGAATTCGTCCACCTACAAGAGAGAAGAAGACAAGCATAACATAGAAAAATCAAAGGAACAAAACTTACCTAAATTTCCTTGTCTTCTAGCTCACATTATTTTCTTCCACCTTGCCTTGTCACACAACATGGCCGAACATATGCATATAACATGGGCATTTATTGAGCCAATAACCTATGGAATAAACAAATGAAAGGTTAGTCAAATTAACATTAAAATAAACAATCAAAATTCCTATCCAATTTGCATTCTCTTATTCCTACGTGAGTGTAGCCTCATTCCTTCCCTTGCACACTCCATTGCCAATTTGGTAAGGCTCTCAACTCTGTCTTCTTCTTTCATCTTCTTCCTTTGAAGCTCTTAAGTCCATTAATGGAGATTTAACTTCTATCTTCATCTTTAAGGTAATTTCCTAGCATTTCTTGTCAAGCCTTGAAGTGAAACTCTTCCTAGCACAACCATAGCAATTCGGCATCAACATATACTCCAAGGAGGTTTTCTAAATCAACATTAATCCAAGGAGCATCTCAAAGTTACCTTAAGGTATTTTTCATGCTTGAAAATCCTTAAAGCACATTTTTATGTGTAACCAAATTCTACTTCTTCTAAGGCTCTTTTCTTCTTCATTTTCATGAAGGAAAGTTTGTTCTTCATCCATCTTAGGTGTGCCGAATTTATAAGGAGAAAAGCTTAAGGTAAATCCTTGGAAAACTACTTACAAATCTACTTAAGATCTTTATTGAAGATCTAACTCCTAAACTCCTACACCACTTGCATATAACCGAAGTGGAGCATCAAAATTTCTTTGGAGAAAGCTTGTGAATTCAAGAGGAGTTCAAGCACTTAATCATCCTTTATTAAGAGTAAGTTTACTAAGTAAACCTTTATTGTTTTAAGCTTATTTAAGCTCTTAAAAAATTATATAAAAATTATGTACACCTTCCTAGGTGTTTAAAAAACCGAAATCATATGGTAACATATACCAAAATATAATCTATAACATATATGGAAATATTTACCTTAAGACACATTTTTGTGTCACAAAATTTACCTAAGTTAAATACATATACATGCCGAATGGTCAAGGGCAAATATGCTCTATTTTGAGCTAAGAATCAATCTAAGACATTACAATAATTTTTACATGAGTTATATGACTCATGTGAATTTATGTATAATTATTTTGACATATAAATCTACCTTTATATACTATATGGTACCTTATTAATTATGGCCGAATTGGTCTAGTAAAGAATAAGTTTTATTGAGCTACATATGTATATAAACTTATATTATAAAGTTTGGTGAGCTAAAAATATTTTACTAGTGCTTAAATGGCTAATTAATTAAGTTATGTGGCTAAGTTGCAAATTTTGGAAAGTTTGGTGTAAGTATGGTAAAGCCGAAAGTAAAGGTCTCTTTGGAATAAAATGATATAATATAAGGTTAGGAATTAAGTTTATGAATTTTAGATAATTTAAACAAGTGTTAAAATGACAATTTATAAAGTTTTTGGGCTATTATGTAATTTATAAAACTTATTATGAAAGTTTGGAGTTGAATATGGGCGAATTCATAATTAGGAGAATTATAAAGTTCACTTTCGAAATTTTAAGGGATTAAATAATTAAACTATAGTTTATAAGTTATTAAGTAACTATTATAAAGTTTTGGGACTATTTTGTAATTTATGGAAAGATTGGTGTAAAGCCGAGATTCATATAAGTTTATGAGTATATTAATGTATTAAGTATAAAATTTAACCTTGGTCAAAAATGTTGACCGAATACTTTGGGATAAAATGATTTATGACATGAAATATTAAGTTTATTAAAGTTTTGGGGTGAATATGTAATTTACAAGAGTTTAAATAAAACCAGATTTTACATGGGCGAATTCACAATTTGTGGAAAAATAAGTGTCCACTTGGTTATTAAGGAATTTAATATTAAAACTATAGTTTATAAGTTAATATGTAACTTATATAAAGTTTTTGAGGTAAAGATGTAATTATAAGGAACTACATGGCATAGCCGAAAATAAATGTGGCTAGTTGGTGATTTATTAAAGTTACGATGTTCAAATAATAATTACCAATTTATAGTGGTAGTTTAATGAATTAATTAATTAAGAAAATAAAACTATGTATTATAATGTATTTTGGAGTTTAATGTAAAGTTTGTGAAATAAAGAGGTTATACTATAATAATCGAAAAGTATGATGTGTTTTATGAGATTAAAAATAATTGTAGGTCCTATATGGATATTTAAGAAATTAGAAAAGAAAATTATGATTTAAGGATTTATGGAATTAAAATTATATGACATACAAGTACAAGTAGTTTACTTGTAAAAGAAATAATATTATTTGGGGTTAGTTTGTGACTAATAAAGATATGGAAATATATGTCCATGTGTGACAAGTAAATATAATTTGAGGATTTATTAAGTGGATATGTCATTTAGAAAATTACATATAAGTATCCTAAACAAAACATGTGTATAAAATATATACATATTAGATTTTAAAGTAAATCGGATGGAAATGAATATAAGAAATTTAGTGTGGAAACGCCAAATGATGATTGGAGTTATAGTATATTTAAAAATAAAGTTAAGAGGAGAATTAATTAACAAACGACCAATAAATGTCATTGATAAAATTATAAATTATTATGTCATTTGGACAAATGTAAAACATGTAACATAAATGGTACATGAATATATAGTTATATACGTTAAAGGATTTAAGAATAAATCACAAGGAATAACAAATAAGTTATACATCCAATCTGTAACACCCCAACTGTTAATCTCGTTGTTACCTCTTAAACCGTACTAAATACTCCTACTCACGCAGTGGAACTCTAATTACAACGAGGGGTGAAACAACGCCGTTAGCCACCCATGTGGCTAACAAGGCCTTTCTTACATACCGTAGCGGTCTGATGAACTGGAACAACCGAATACACAATACAAATGCTTTATTCGAACCATTTCTTTACTATACCGAGTCTACAATATATGGATGCCGACAACATAATCGGTCTCACACCTCTTTCAATACATAAGTAAATAAATCTAACTACCCATGCAAACCACTGACCCCGTCCTACTCACGAACGGTAACATCTTCGGTGTACCTGAAAAATAAACGTTGCCCCTAGGGGCTCAGCTTAACGCTGCATATGAAATTCGCATACCCCGAGCGCTAACCGGGGTACGCCGACCACTTTGTCGGATATACATGGAGTTCATTTTAGTCAAACAACATGCATCATAGCAATACAATAAGTACGTGTAAAACTCAAGGAATCTACATCCAATCACGGAGCACAATTCCTAACTAACATAACAAGGTTGTTAGTTGTATCTGTTTACTCTTAGGCCTTGAGGGTTATACCTCACTATGCCCTTTTTACTTATTCAAAACCTCACCCGCTCTCTCGGGTTACTTATTCATATACACACCCATTCTCTTGGGCTACTCGTACTATACTCACCCACACTCTTGGTTACTTATTCTTATTATCTCACCCACACTCTTGGGTTACTTATTCTTATTATCTCACCCACGCTCTTGGGTTACTTATTCTTATTATCTCACCCACGCTCTTGGGTTACTTATACTCAAGCTCTTGTAGATTCTCGAGACACTACAAGTCTCCTACGTCACGCTTGTTACTCTGAGTACATACTTAGGCCAAAACTCATGGCTCTCGGGCATAGTCTTACTTCCCCGGTTTTGACCCTACTCTGGTCTAGCATGGTGGGAAGGTTCAACTAGCTCACGGAACTCTCTCTTAGTTCCTTACTCTTTTACATAGGTCCGACTACTCTCGGATTACTCTCATTCCCCATACTCCCCTCTCTCGGAGTTATAATAATATTATGTGTTTTAGTCTAGAAGCATCACTCTCGATGTTTCTAATGACTATGGAAACAATACACAAGTTCGGTTAATCTTAGGTTTTAAGAGTTACCCATAAGTTTCATTTACTCGTACATTCGGTTATTTTCTTATACCGGGTAAAATCCTCATATAGGAGGTCGACCATGTCTCAAGGGAGCTGCAAATCCCTTAGGTCTCTTTTACCTTCTTTACTAGTTCACATCTTCGAACTATCTTTAATCCTCTTGAAGGAGGTACACTTATCTTCCCAATCTCATTTGTTTCGTGGATTGTTTCAATATAGTTTCCTAACCGTTATCGGGTATTTACTCAACCCGTACTTCTCCTCACATTCTAGGGAGTTCACATGTTTTCGATATCGTTATACTTTAACGGATAGTTTGTGTGTTTGCACGTTTTCGTTATCTTAAGCATCGACCCGATCTCTGGGTCTCTAGCCTAACGTTACTCACTACGAGTCGGTCCATACACTATGTTAGACCACACCGGCATACAAGTATGTTAGCTCATTCAACATACAACAAGGCATACATAATCAAAAACATGGATTATTTTCATGCTTTAATCTTGATTAAGCCGGCACACAAACACACAAATCAACGTAACTCGGTTAGCACGCGGAGTATGAGAAAATCATACCTTTCACCGGGGTTTTTACTTTTACCGTGTCATCTCACCATGCTCGGGTCACGCACGATTCTCTGATAATGTTTCAAACATTATTATTAATACTAAGCTCATACAGAACATAATTAAATGCTACTCCCGTACTTACCCCGTTATCCCGTTATCTCGGTTTTATTCTTGTTAATTTGAGTTCTCACTTTTCAATCACCTCCAACACTTTCTAACACTTCTTAGGGCCTTTATATCTCACCAAACAAGGCCTTAACATCATCTAACATCATTAACATTCAAACCCCCATCATTAGAAACCTTTAAAACACTCTCTGTAGGATTCTGGGGGTGGTCCGGACTTGGTACTTACCCTAATTCCCGGACCAATGCTGGTCGTGACTCGGGTTGTTTTTTTTTCTACCATGGTCCGGGACCTTGTCCCTATCCCAAGTCCCGGACCAGCATGGATGCTCACTCTCGGCGTATTTAAATGGGGTGGTCCGGGACTTTGTCCAAGGACTAGGTCCCGGACCCTGCTAAAACCTGCAACAGACATTATTTTTCACCCCCATTTCAATCCTTAAGCCACCCCTAATCATTCCCTAATATTTCCACAAGATTCCCACATGATTAATCACCTTTAAACATGCTCTAAACCTCTTCAAATCAGGGGTTAAACCCTTACTCAATTTCTTGCCCAAAATCACAAATTTTGCATTCTCATTTTGCACTAATGCATACTTGAGCATTTTCTAACTCCTCTTGGCACTTTGCATTATGTTCTCTCTTAATTTGACCATTCCAAAACTTCCAAGATAATGCACACCTCATACCAAGTTCCAAGACTCACTCTTAAAGCCTTAAATCTTCTTTGTTTTCTAAAAACTCCTAAGGCACTGACCACTCTTTTGCTACAGATTTTTGCATCAATCTCTCACCTTAACACAAGCATTCCCATGGTGCTTTTCTAAGCCAATTCAGTCTCCATGCATACCTAGCCACTCCTAGGTTATTCTCCACTCAAATCAATGCTTAATCCACTTAGATTTCTACACAAATTTTGCCATAGCTTGGCTACTTTTCTAACCTATACCAAAACTCATCTCATCACATTATTCAACCTAAAACTAACCAAACCCATCATGGGTTCTACCAGCACACACAAGTTCACCAATACTCATCAATTCTCCAAATACAACACAAATGCTTAATTCATAAAATGCATAACTCTAAATCAAACACTAAGTACACAAATTTTTCTCACTTGCATTACTTTTAAGCAAGCACATTATCACCACACCACAACTCAAGTGGGGTTCATTCATTTTATTCACCCATCCCAAATTCTAATACATGTAGAATACACATTAGGGTTGGTTTCTTACCTTAAATTCTCTTAAGTTTCCTTTTGAAAGTTCTTCTCCTCTTCTCCTTTCTCTTCTCCCAAAATCGGTCAAGGAAATCTCTTGCCCCAATTCTCTAGACCAATATACCAATGGGTTTAAGGAGTACCAATTAGTTCTCCTAGTTATAAAGATCATTCATGAACTCAAAAGAAGGCTTAAAGCATAAAATGGGCATTACCTTTGGAAACCCTAGAATTGGTTTTGCCAAGAATCAAAGGAGGAGCTACAACCCACCATTAGAGACTTGGAGAATAGCTCAAAACAAGGAAAGACAAGGCATTACAATGTGCCCAAAATCGGCCAACAAGAAGAGGTGAAGAAAAATGAAATTCTCTTCAGATATTATTACCTTGGGTGAAAGAGGAAGCTTCAAGCTACAAAATGGAGTGCTTTTCTCTTCAAATGGGCAACACCCACGAAAATGAAACTCACTATTTTCGAGTTTTGAAAAGAGAGGATGATGATAGGGTGATGAGAGGATCACAAATATGTGATTATTTTTGAGTTTAGAGCTTGGGTGTGGCTTGGGCATGAGAGGAAAGTTGGAGAAGCCATGAGAGGGGGCTTCATTTCCGTTCCAGTACAGAGGAAGGTAGGAAGATCGTGAGAAAGAAGAAGGCAGGAGGGAAAAGAAAGAAGAAGTGAGGGAGGAGAGAGACTAATGTGAGTACTTTATCCCTTTTTACTTTTACTCTTCTTTTTCTTTTCTTTTCTTTTCTTTTCTTTCTTTATTTGTGTGTGAGAGGCTACTTAGCCAATTAAAAATCGGCCCCCACCTGTAGGTGTGAGCTGGAGCGTTTTTCGATTTCTGACAGAAAACGCTCGTTATTTTACCCGTTTGGCACTATTCACTAACCGGGCCCGTTTTTCGGATTTTTCTTGTTTCTTTATTTTTAATGGTTATTAAGCTTCCATTAATACTTAATTATAGTTATTTAATCAACTATAATTTTTACGGGTCCGTTTGACCACTTAAAGTCACGTTTTTGGTTTTCTCGAAAAACGTGCTTTAAACTCCGTTAGCGTTTTAATCCATTATTTGGATCCGTTTTCTTCGGGAATCATTCCCGTATACTAATTAGGCCTAACTAAGCCTTAGGAATCCATCTCGGACCCTAACGAGATCATATATCTCTTACACTCATTTAACGCGCATTTTAGCGTTTTTCGCTTTTCAAGCGTTTTCCCTTTTCTTTTGGTTTAATTTCCTTTACCAATACTCTTTAGGCACCATTAGGCCTTTAATAATCATATTAGAGCAATTTAATCGCCATTTTCAGATCCGGGGTATTAAAATCTACCCCCCTTAAGGAACTTTGCCCTCAAAGTTGGTGAATCTCTTATGGTTGTTCTCATGGCATTCTATGCCAAGGTTATAATACACGTATAACCTTACAGACTCCACAAGTCGATCTCATTTAGCACTACACATACCACACACAAATCACAGCATGCATAGCAATCAAAAATACTCTTTTACTCTCTCCATGAAATCGGTCCGAAGACAAGAAGGCACTACAGTCCTCGAATCCATATTGAGTTATACACTACTGATCCCTCAGGTACCGGTCACGTTGAACACTTACTCTTTCTGGTTCACGGCCGTTTCATGACAAATGGGCACTTACTCTCTCTGGCCCACGGTCCCTTCGGTTCTGATCAAAACGTTTCACATATAAATATCCTCAGGCACTCTGGTTGACTCACTCAATACAGGAACGTCTCAGGGTACTCTCCCCGTCCCGCTGCCTTTGGAAAAATCGCACACTGTCACCACCCCCCAACCGGTCACTTAGGACCGTCGCACGTACGGTGCAATGGTTTCAAAACTAATACACGCCCACCATTCTACCGGTCATCAAGACTTAAGGCCACAGCCATCGGCGGGATAGCGGTTTCAAAACCAATTTTCATTTCCATCTTCATACTTGAAGAAAATTCTTTTGTAAATTCCATTAGAAAATTCTTTTTAAAGCATCACACAACTCCAAATCCAATTCATGGTAGTTGCCTCGTTTCTTAGCGTGATTACTTGTGACCACTTATAGGGAGCTTCAGGAATCATCCAACCCCGATGTGATCAGCATCAGTGTTGAACTATCCTTCCACCCCAATTTGTGTTCGGTTTCCCCTTGATTGCTCGCTATCAGATCAAGTTCCACCTCCTTCGTCAGTTTCAAGCAAATTCAGATTAGTCAAACATTTTCGTTTTCTATCTTTTTACTCCTTCTAGTCATGTTCATAAAACATTACATTTTAATTTATCTCAAATTCCTAGAGCTTAGGTCATCCGTCATTATCATTGCTTCACTTGTTTTACCTAGGCATTCCATACTTATGGCCTCATTAGTCAATTTGTTACTCAACTTAAAACATACCACATTCAACTCCAAAGGATGGAACTCACTCCATCAATCATTCTCAAATAAAATCACCTAGGGAACTCACTCCCTACAAGGTTACACATCGGTTTCATACCGATTCATACTCATTATGTCTCATGTCTAATCTCACTAGACCTATACTATAGGGATTCTCATTCCCCAGGAGTCTCTCTACTCCTCTTTCTGTACATATTATATACTCGTTACTTGCATCTCTCATGCATAATAATCATAATTACACAATGAATGGGTACATATGTTTATGTAACATAAGTTCCAATCATCAAAATAGTTTCTTTTGTGCTATGCACATAGTAGTTTACGCACCTATACGTAAAACATACTCTAAGCGGTTTCTCGCCCTACCCCCCTTAAAAGGGGTTACGCCCGCGTAACAGACCATATGTTATTACTGAACATTGGTTCACTAATTCGGGTATCATGAAGTGTTTTAACTTCAATGCGGTTAATTAACTCATAACCGGGTTCGGTTCTAGCCTCTAAGGCTTCAAAGCGTTTATGATTAGCCATTTACTCACATTTACTAGGTATACTCAACCTTTGAATTACGGTCCACAAGCTTCTGCTGCGTGACCAGATAACTAGAGCTTAACTCGCCCTTTTGGTATTCCCAATGTATTATTTACTCCCTTTAATCCCTTTTTATCTTGGGAATAAGGGTTTCTTAATCATCGCTTGGTATCTCTTACCGTATGCGAATTCGATGAGTTATAGATTTTCTATTTCGTATAACATTGTATACTTCGTGATCTGTCACTTACTTTTCCCGACTTATTGTCGGTTTGGGATCAAGCTACTACTGTGTATGTAGTGCTTCCTCGTTTAATAGTGCTTCTCAAATATGTTTGTTGACTTGTTTCTGTACCAGAATTCTCCATTCATCTACTATGCATTACCATCCTTCGGTCCTGGGACCTGTGGGTTAATGCCCACGTACTTTGTGCATCTTTGGCCAACGGCCGCACGGTCATTTTTCTAGATTTCGCTCAACAGGTTCCGTTGACATTTCTCAATTCCTGGCTCTCCCACTCGATCATTACCGCACAAGTGCAATACCAAAACACTCAGTCATACAGAGTGCAGAAGCGTAAACCCTTGACAGTAAATCTCTCATGAGATAGGAATGAACATGTCTCCTTTACCACATTTTCTCATCAGCTTCATATCATTATCTGGTTATACTCTTACAACGGTCGCTTGCTGCGTACCATGTTCTTACTCATTTTCATGGCATCCGCTACTACCTTAGCTTCTGCCCAGGTGTTCTCGCCATTTACACTATGGCTTGCCATTCCCTTGGCCCAACAGGATATACTTACTCTTTAACTCTCTCTGCGCACTTGCGCACTGCTTACTCTGCAGTTCATATTGCACTCATGCAGTGTTTACTACTCATCCGATTACTCTGTCGGTTTCCTTCCATTGCTATCAAAGCCTTCATATATACTATCCCTGTTCGAATTACTCCTTGGCAATAAACACATGCTCAACTATCACCACGCCGCTCTAGCGGTTTCGCATTACTTCTTATGTGGTAGCCCTTCTCTGGAGGATTCACGCAATTGCCACCCCATAGGCCCCACAATAACAAGTGGTATCCCCACTCTAAAGTAGTGGTTCATCTTCCACTGTTTCTTCTTATGCCTTATGGATAGGTTTGCTATGTTTAGATCTACGAGTTGTAGTTAGTTCTATCGGCTTACAAGCCACTTTGCCTCGAGCCATGCTCTGTGCGGCTGTTTAAACAAGTTTCTTCTTCTCCGTATATCATTAAATGGTTTGGAGGTATTGCAGGGCTCTTTGATATGGTTGCCTCATCAAGCTTCCGTACATGGAAGGCCCTTAAAGTATCTTGATAATAATTCATGCCCTCTGGTAATCTAGGGTATCCCGTGTCATGTAAGATCCCTTCGGGTATTACCCGAGTGGTGGCTTTAACACTTGTGTTCTCAACACGATGTTTCGTTCAACTACTGTTCCTCCGGCACCCTTCACGGATTGCTTCTGGGTGTCACTGAGTTGCGCCAATACTTCTGGCTCGAACTCGTGGGTATGTCTAGTTGCGACGTCGCCTTGCGGCTATGTATAACTCGAACTATCCCGTTTAGGGTTGTAATGTCTCCCGTTATTGGGTAGATCATTGGTTCTTTCTCCTTTACGATCCTGGACAGATCATTAATCTCTTCAGTGAGGTATACTGTGGGAATTCTATCCCGTTTATCAAATGTTATATGTTCATTTTCGGCCTTCGCCGTCTTGTTTACGCTGGATACTCATTCCAGGTATTAGGTATTTCCTTCTTGATTCCTGAGACATATCCAATGTCTATACTTAATACTCCGTGCTTCTCGCACCTATCCACACTATATCCTTAGGTCCGTCACCTTACTGGTTTCTAGACTCCTTTAGCTTTGTAAACTTCTTTGTGTACTTCGATCATACGAAGTGTCCAACTGTCTTGGTTTGAATTGGATCTTTCGTCCGTAGAATGGAGTGGGCTACTTCCCGTGTTCCGTACTCTACTATAATACATACTGGATTATCTATTGTATCGTTACCACTTACCACCCGACTAACTCATAACTGGTCTGTCAGGCCCGCAAGCTCCTTCGGAGTGCAGTCGTCCCATGTCTTGTTAGTACACCGTAGTGTCGGTCACACGCACTCCTAAGTGATTAGTTTGTTGCCAACTCCTCTTATTCGTCCTATGAAATTTACTTACCGGATTTCTGGTTCGGTTTTAAAAATTTGGGTTTTTGGGGAAATCTTATGTTTTGAAAGAAAAAAAATTGAGTTGAAAATAAAATCTCCACGGCATTTCAACGCCGGTTGCTTCTTACCAAGTCTAGCTTCTCGCCGACGGGTATGCTCTTAATACAATGGTCAGGCCGTTAGGCCTTTCCAAATTTCCATTTCAAAATTCTTAGGGTTGTCTTGCCATACTGGCTTCTCTCGCCATCTTGGTACTTGCTAAGCACTGGTCGCTTGTCAAAACTCTTCTTAAAAGTCCCGTTAATACTGCACTTGCCGTGGCAAGTGCGCGGTACAGGTAGTTTTTAGGTTAACTCATACCGGTCACGGTATTGCTCACATTGTATTTGGTAGCCTTGTCGGCTCTTCCTTGATCCTTTAATTGGATAATTGCTCCTTAGAGCTGCTTCGCATTCCTCTTGACATGACTGTCATTCATTTAGGTGCATCTCCATTCTCGGAGTTCCTTAATTACTTAGTTCAGTGTTCTACCTCGTTGCTCGTTCCCACATCGTTACTGTGGTTCCCGAGGTTTACATCACTAGGCACTACCGTTGTAGTCCCATTCGGGTGTACCCCATAATTATGCTTGTAGCTGCCTAAGCTATGCCCGCTAGGTATTGTAACCTCTTCGGGTGTGGCAGGGTGGGTGTACCTACACTTGACTAGATTCTTAGTCGGTTGATGCACCGTTGGTGGTATTATTTCGTTATGGCGGTCCGTAGACATGTGTCTCGGTTTGGTTGCTTCTCATTAATCCGCCTTGTCGCACGGTTGGTGCTTCCTTCTTGCTGCTGCTCGGCCAGCTAGGTTCTCGCGAGTGCTAAGCATGTCGCCCCAAGCTGCCACAGATTCCGGTCTCATTTGAATAGGATGTCTCGGTCTCCCGCCATTGAGTACAGTTATTGTCGTTCCAGCGGGATCCGTATCCGGGGTTTCCGGTTCTCAGGATCCACCGCATGATAGATTCTGGTTTATATTGAAACATTAAATAAGTGCCAGATCGGGTTTCCCCGTTCCACTGGCGTTCCCTCCCAAGCTTTTAATACGGGGATTGTGGAGGGCGGGTTTGGTATTGTAGGTATCCAGTACTTACTAGAAGTTCCTAACTAGCGCATCTCTCACGCTACCACTCAACCCACAGCCCTAAGTCTTAAACTCCTAACTCGGTATTTCATAAGCTCGGTATTTCGAGTCATGAGAGCGATACTTCGCTCTGATACCATTTTTGTAACACCCCAACTGTTAATCTCGTTGTTACCTCTTAAACCGTACTAAATACTCCTACTCACGCAGCGGAACTCTAATTACAACGAGGGGTGAAACAACGCCGTTAGCCACCCATGTGGCTAACCAGGCCTTTCTTACATACCGTAGCGGTCTGATGAACTGGAACAACCGAATACACAATACAAATGCTTTATTCGAACCATTTCTTTACTATACCGAGTCTACAATATATGGATGCCGACAACATAATCGGTCTCACACCTCTTTCAATACATAAGTAAATAAATCTAACTACCCATGCAAACCACCGACCCCGTCCTACTCACAAACGGTAACATCTTCGGTGTACCTGAAAAATAAAAACGTTGCCCCTAGGGGCTCAGCTTAACGCTGCATATGAAATTCACATACCCCGAGCGCTAACCGGGGTACGCCGACCACTTTGTCGGATATACATGGAGTTCATTTTAGTCAAACAACATGCATCATAGCAATACAATAAGTACGTGTAAAACTTAAGGAATCTACATCCAATCACGGAACACAATTCCTAACTAACATAACAAGGTTGTTAGTTGTATCTGTTTACTCTTAGGCCTTGAGGTTACACCTCACTATGCCCTTTTTACTTATTCAAAACCTCACCCGCTCTCTCGGGTTACTTATTCATATACACACCCATTCTCTTGGGCTACTCGTGCTATACTCACCCACACTCTTGGGTTACTTATTCTTATTATCTCACCCACACTCTTGGGTTACTTATTCTTATTATCTCACCCACGCTCTTGGGTTACTTATTCTTATTATCTCACCCACGCTCTTGGGTTACTTATACTCAAGCTCTTGTAGATTCTCGAGACACTACAGGTCTCCTACGTTACGCTTGTTACTCTGAGTACATACTTAGGCCAAAACTCATGGCTCTCGGGCATAGTCTTACTTCCCCGGTTTCGACCCTACTCTGGTCTAGCATGGTGGGAAGGTTCAACTAGCTCACGGAACTCTCTCTTAGTTCCTTACTCTTTTACATAGGTCCGACTACTCTCGGATTACTCTCATTCCCCATACTCCCCTCTCTCGGAGTTATAATAATATTATGTGTTTTAGTCTAGAAGCATCACTCTCGATGTTTCTAATGACTATGGAAACAATACACAAGTTCGGTTAATCTTAGGTTTTAAGAGTTACCCATAAGTTTCATTTACTCGTACATTCGGTTATTTTCTTATACCGGGTAAAATCCTCATATAGGAGGTCGACCATGTCTCAAGGGAGCTGCAAATCCCTTAGGTCTCTTTTACCTTCTTTACTAGTTCACATCTTCGAACTATCTTTAATCCTCTTGAAGGAGGTTCACTTATCTTCCCACTCTCATTTGTTTCGTGGATTGTTTCGATATAGTTTCCTAACCGTTATCGGGTATTTACTCAACCCGTACTTCTCCTCACATTCTAGGGAGTTCACATGTTTTCGTTATCGTTATACTTTAACGGATAGTTTGTGTGTTTGCACGTTTTCGTTATCTTAAGCATCGACCCGATCTCTGGGTCTCTAGCCTAACGTTACTCACTACGAGTCGGTCCATACACTATGTTAGACCACACCGGCATACAAGTATGTTAGCTCATTCAACATACAACAAGGCATACATAATCAAACAATGGATTATTTTCATGCTTTAATCTTGATTAAGCCGGCACACAAACACACAAATCAACGTAACTCGGTTAGCACGCGGAGTATGAGAAAATCATACCTTTCACCGGGGTTTTTACTTTTACCGTCATCTCACCATGCTCGGGTCACGCACGATTCTCTGATAATGTTTCAAACATTATTATTAATACTAAGCTCATACAGAACATAATTAAATGCTACTCCCGTACTTACCCCGTTATCCCGTTATCTCGGTTTTATTCTTGTTAATTTGAGTTCTCACTTTTCAATCACCTCCAACACTTTCTAACACTTCTTAGGGCCTTTATATCTCACCAAACAAGGCCTTAACATCATCTAACAGCATTAACATTCAAACCCCCATCATTAGAAACCTTTAAAACACTCTCTGTAGGATTCTAGGGGTGGTCCGGGACTTGGTACTTACCCTAATTCCCGGACTAATGCTGGTCGTGACTCTCGGGTTGTTTTTCTACCATGGTCCGGGACCTTGTCCCTATCCCAAGTCCCGGACCAGCATGGATGCTCACTCTCGGCGTATTTAAATGGGGTGGTCCGGGACTTTGTCCAAGGACTAGGTCCCGGACCCTGCTAAAACCTGCAACAGACATTATTTTTCACCCCCATTTCAATCCTTAATCCACCCCTAATCATTCCCTAATATTTCCACAAGATTCCCACATGATTAATCACCTTTAAACATGCTCTAAACCTCTTCAAATCAGGGGTTAAACCCTTACTCAATTTCTTGCCCAAAATCACAAATTTTGCATTCTCATTTTGCACTAATGCATACTTGAGCATTTTCTAACTCCTCTTGGCACTTTGCATTATGTTCTCTCTTAATTTGACCATTCCAAAACTTCCAAGATAATGCACACCTCATACCAAGTTCCAAGACTCACTCTTAAAGCCTTAAATCTTCTTTGTTTTCTAAAAACTCCTAAGGCACTGACCACTCTTTTGCTACAGATTTTTACATCAATCTCCCACCTTAACACAAGCATTCCCATGGTGCTTTTCTAAGCCAATTCAGTCTCCATGCATACCTAGCCACTCCTAGGTTATTCTCCACTCAAATCAATGCTTAATCCACTTAGATTTCTACACAAATTTTGCCATAGCTTGGCTACTTTTCTAACCTATACCCAAAACTCATCTCATCACATTATTCAACCTAAAACTAACCAAACCCATCATGGGTTCTACCAGCACACACAAGTTCACCAATACTCATCAATTCTCCAAATACAACACAAATGCTTAATTCATAAAATGCATAACTCTAAATCAAACATAACACACACAAATGTTTTCTCACTTGCATTACTTCTAAGCAAGCACATTATCACCACAACTCAAGTGGGGTTCATTCATTTTATTCACCCATCCCAAATTCTAATACATGTAGAATACACATTAGGGTTGGTTTCTTACCTTAAATTCTCTTAAGTTTCCTTTTGAAAGTTCTTCTCCTCTTCTCATTTTCTCTTCTCCCAAAATCGGTGAAGGCAATCTCTTGCCCCAATTCTCTAGACCAATATACCAATGGGTTTAAGGAGTACCAATTAGTTCTCCTATAAAGATCATTCATGAACTCAAAAGAAGGCTTAAAGCATAAAATGGGCATTACCTTTGGAAACCCTAGAATTGGTTTTGCCAAGAATCAAAGGAGGAGCTACAACCCACCATTAGAGACTTGGAGAATAGCTCAAAACAAGGAAATACAAGGCATTACAATGTGCCCAAAATCGGCCAACAAGAAGAGGTGAAGAAAAATGAAATTCTCTTTAGATATTATTACCTTGGGTGAAAGAGGAAGCTTCAAGCTACAAAATGGAGTGCTTTTCTCTTCAAATGGGCAACACCCACGAAAATGAAACTCACTATTTTCGAGTTTTGAAAAGAGAGGATGATAGAGGGTGATGAGAGGATCACAAATATGTGATTATTTTTTAGTTTAGAGCTTCGGTGTGGCTTGGGCATGAGAGGAAAGTTGGAGAAGCCATGAGAGGGGGCTTCATTTCCGTTCCAGTACAGAGGAAGGGAGGAAGATCGTGAGAAAGAAGAAGGCAGGAGGGAAAAGAAAGAAGAAGTGAGGGAGGAGAGAGACTAATGTGAGTACTTTATCCCTTTTTACTTTTACTCTTCTTTTTCTTTTCTTTTCTTTTCTTTTCTTTCTTTATTTGTGTGTGAGAGGATACTTAGCCAATTAAAAATTGGCCCCCACCTGTAGGTGTGAGCTGGAGCATTTTTCGATTTCTGACAGAAAATGCTCGTTATTTTACCCGGTTTGGCACTATTCACTAACCGGGCCCGTTTTTCAGATTTTTCTCGTTTCTTTATTTTTAATGGTTATTAAGCTTCCATTAATACTTAATTATAGTTATTTAATCAACTATAATTTTTACGGGTCCGTTTGACCACTTAAAGTCACGTTTTCGGGTTTTCTCGAAAAACGTGCTTTAAAACTCTGTTAGCGTTTTAATCCATTATTTGGATCCGTTTTCTTCGGGAATCATTCTCGTATACTAATTAGGCCTAACTAAGCCTTAGGAATCCATCTCGGACCCTAACGAGATCATATATCTCTTACACTCATTTAACGCGCATTTTAGCGTTTTTCGCTTTTCAAGCGTTTTCCCTTTTCTTTTGGTTTAATTTCCTTTACCAATACTCTTTAGGCACCATTAGACCTTTAATAATCATATTAGAGCAATTTATTCGCCATTTTCAGATCCGGGGTATTAAACAATCATAAGGTAATTAAAAGGAATTACCACACAATATAAGTTTTATAAATTAAGGCCACATGATTTGGAAACATATAAATACCTTAAGTAATAATAAGTAAAAGAGGTTAAAGAAACTACCTATGTATAAAGGAATAAACCTCACATGAAATAACGAATATGAAATCGTTTCATGAATCAATAAAATTATTATACGAGAGTTACATAAATTAACACTCTCAGATTAATCCTATTCTAGGACTTTGTTTGACCAGACGTTGACCGGGAACTAAACAAGTACAGTCTACGGTGAACGGTATGGAATTCTTGCAGTCTGCTTTCTACCGGATTACACCGGCTTGTGTGCTATCTGTTGTTTGAAATAACGACCAAGATAATTGTTGTAAAATGTTGTATTACTCTTGTGCACTGTTGTGTTATTCTATGTGCGTGATGTTGCTAACTGTAACGTGTATGTCCCACGCATACAACACTACCTTACCAATGGATTAAATACCTGCGCTTTAATATACCGAGAACTTGTACTCAAGTTTCTCACTAACTTCACTTTATAACAAACGTCGTTGTCCTAAACGTGACAACCGACAATGCACATTGTGTTCTTGATCATTGTCCTTGAGTGACATTTAACATTTCTATACTACGAGAACGAGGAGCCCAGTTGGAGCTGGCCATGCATGCTACCGGAGTTGTACCTGTCACAGGTCGTCTCCTATACAATTTACGTCGCGACGGAACAGTACAAGTGGGGAGGAAGACTTTATTCCTCTCGAGGGTTCGATTCCCAACAGCTCAAGTGGGGAGGAAGACTTCATTCCTCTCGAGGGTTCAATTCCCAACAGTTTAAGTGGGGAGGAAGACTTTATTCCCCTCGAGGGTTCGATTCCCACCTTTCTATAGTGCAGGAGTTAACTACGTTATCTTCTGAGGGACTAATTACCCACCTAATGTACGAGAGTCCCATCTCGTCTAAGGGTTTATCATACCCGACTATCTTACTCCACGAAGGAGGTTAACGAGGTCACAATACCTCCACTGCTGTGAAGTACTCTTATATACATGTTAGTCCCATTGTGAGGATCTGACTACTGATGATTAAATACAGGACATCTAACTTGACCTTCTGCAGTCTTGTTCTGTGTGACATTGTTATCCTTGTATGGATGCTTGTTATGATTATGTTATGATGTTTATTTACAGCTTTATAAAAATGACTTGCATGTATTCGACAAAATAGTTGGTGTGGCCCAGTAGCTTGTGGGCTGCACGATTTCATACCGGCAATTTATTTTGCTGAGCCGTTTCATGGCTAAACAATTCCAGGTACCTGAAGAATGAAGAGATTGCCCGACCGAGTGTAGGTGGGGTAGAATTAAGACAGGGGTTTATTACCACCGGTGTCATCTTACAGTACTGTATGTTTATTATCGACTTTTGTTGTTTTAAGAGGTTTGTATTCAGCGCTCAGACCGCATCATTTGTAAGTTGTATTGGAGTTAGCCTTGTTAGTCACATGGGTGACTAGCGGCGTTGTAGCACCACCCGTTGTTATGTATATATTTTCCGCTGCATTTCTAGTTATCTTTGGGAGCTGTCATCGTTCAGGTTATTGGATTTCGGGTTGGGGTGTTACAAAGCCTTTGAAACAGCAGTAAAGCGGACAGAATCAAACACAAACACGAAGTCAATCAAACGATTTAATTTGCAGAATCGAAACTCCCCAAGGCTGAACACACACACCCGAATCCATTCACCACCTACCTCACATCCAAAGCAATGCTATCTCTGCGGACTCTACAAAACGCCCTCCTCGAATCACCACTCGAACGACAGTCCATCGAATTGAACCACTCCCAAAATACAAAATCAAAATCAGAAAAGGGAAAGTAAAACTCAACGGAGAAGAGAACCGGAATTTACAAACCAAACCTGATTGACGACTGACACACAAACAGAATTCCACTGGCGGATCTCCAACAGTTAATAATCGAGAGGAAATTGAAGAAGAGAAAGAGAAGCAAAGGTAGGTTATTGAGAGCAAGGAAGAACCGTCATGAGGGTGAATGTCAGGAATGTGGAAAGAGGAGAATAAACGTGAATAGAAATTTGAGAAAGGAGAGTTAGGAAATAATACAATAAGAAATAAGTCCTTAACTCTTTAATTACTAACAGAATGCAAATAGACATCTTTAGCCCTCCTTCCACAAGCTAACATATGACATTAGGAGAATGTTATACACAATCTAATATAAGATTACAAAATATCACTAACTCCCTTTGCGAATCAGAAAGGAAATAAAAAAAATCTGGGGCATAACATCTTACATACAAAGTTTATTATAGAAATTCAAACTTATGTTTGGTATGTTTTCGTGTTAGGAATAAATCTCTAATCAAAGGAAGAAGTTTTGTCGGGCACGATGCCGGATATGCAATTCACGGCATGAGTATGGAGCAACGCTGAAGATATGCCGGATACATTGTCGGGCATCCCTAGCTGGCCCAAGCGGAAAAGTCGTCTCGGTTCACCAAAATTTAGTAGTTAATTACCGTTAACAAAGTAGCCGATGCTGGGTGTGGTGCCGGACATCCATGTCCGGCACAAACATCTTTTCGCTGATTTTAGCGGTTTAGATGACCGTTAAAAACCAAGTGATGCCGGGTATCCCTATCCGGCATGACTTCCGGCACATATGGAAATTGAAGTCTAAAAATAGGCCGAAGGTCTGCAGCACCAGGGACTTGAACATTCTATATTCACGACTCATACTCCACAAAACACCATGCCACTTCTACCAAGGAGTTCTACGCATCCAATCCACGAGAAGAAGATTTCTATCGGGTTCGAGGGAAATTGTCACTGTGTTAATTTCCTTTTCTTCTTTGTATTCTTCTTGTATTTGTATGGATGGTTGAGTAGAATCTCTGGTTGTCTTTGGTTAGGGATGAATCTTCCTTGTAAACAAATATGATCATTCAATATATTTGCAAGCATTAATTAAGATTTTGGTTATTAGGCAAGTTGAATAGTGTTGGCCACTTATTCTCTTCATTCAAAACTCTACTTAAGTTGATCAAACAAGAGTAGAATAGGTTGTGAAAATCTTAATGATCTTTACCGTTGTCTACTACAAATTAGGAGATGACATTTAGGATTAGGAATTAACCTTTGAAATCTTCACTATCTTGTTTGTTTATTGGCATAACATTTGCTGGATTCGATAATAGATTGTGAGTTTCCTCTTTTCTAATCCAAAACTGGAAAAAGTATTGACATTTTGGTCTTGCCGGATGTACTGTCGTGTGTCTGATGTCCGGCGCATTCAACGTCTTTGAATGTGTCGTGCGTTCGTGTCTAGCATGACGTCCGGCACGTCCATATGTTTGGTTTATTCAAGACTTGTTAACTAAATTTTGTGATCATATTCTCAATTAGGTTGATTATAATCCTGAACCTAGGAAAATTCATTGTAAATATCCCATTTAGTTAGATTATTAGTTAGTTATTCTAAATTTGAATTAGTGTTCATTGTCTCCCCTTTGTTAGAACTAGGCAATTATTAAGGATTATGACTGATTTTCTATTATGTCCCTTGGGTTCGATACTCTTGGTCGTAATTTACTTACACTTTACTCCGATCGGGATTTTTGCTACCCGTATTAGAGTTAGTAGGATTCTTTTATCTGTTTTTGTATATAATTTTCCCTAATAAAATCCTTGTTTGTAGACGCCTGGGATGCAAAATCTCTAACACCCTGGTCTACAGCAATATGCTGCAACTTCTCTAGTGTGGTTGCCTATTCATGTATATAATCAAGTTTTAGTTAGGGATATATTATCAACAAAAATAATGAACACTTACAGTGATCACATTCCGTCTACTTTCCTCAGTGTACCATGCGATCGAGTGCTGTAGGTACCAGACCATGTATGCACTCCTCATGTCTAGCGGGACACTCCTTGGTAACTATGCAAGCGGTATCTGAAACTTATCTCTATTGTTCCAGATTTGTACGTGGTCCCTGAAGATATCCCACCACTATGCAGCAGTCCTCCCAAACCTTGTACAAACGTGAAGACAATCGCAGTCAAGAGGGGCATTAGGTATTGACTGGTCCACGCAAAAATGCCGGGGAGCACCCGGTCAGGCTAATAACCCTCCATCACATTGTAGTGGATGAGAAATACTCAAATCGCAAACTGCTGAGGATTTGGTGATCTTACACCATATGGTTGCCACATCCACTGTATACAAACAATAGATTTTGTTAGACTTATTATCAAGAAAATATTACATTAAGAATAATCCAGCGGGTTCTCAACTCTCTTTGTGTGGGTGGGACATGCAACGAGTCTAAGTAGACATGGGCCACGTGCGAGTCAACGTTGCACAGCTTCCCGTTGTTTCCGCAATGAAGAACAAGTTAGTAAATTTAAATGGACTTTAACTTTATTAATTGAGCACTAATTAGTGTGAGGATGTTACCTGTAAGCTAGGGGAAGATCAGGAGCTGGATCGATCAAGTTTCTGGGACAGAAATGAGAAAGGCATTTGTACGCCCATATAGTCAGAAGCTTCCTACAACCATTCAGATAGGTTGAGTCATACATGGTAGCATTGCACATTTCTCTGTAGAGATGCGCAAGTATTGCAGACCCCCAGCTCAAACATCCAGCCGCATCAAAGTCTTGAAGGAGTCTGAGATATATCACGTCAACGCAAGCCCCATTCGAATTAGGAAATAGGAGTCCACCAATCAGTTGGAGCATGAAGGCCCTCGCATGCTGCTGGTTTGTCAAAGGGTCACGAAGGCTGAAGTCTGGGCCAGTCTCAACAAATTTGGAGGCAAGCCAATTTATGGGGATCTGGTTGCCTCTATAAGTGGGTGGTGCGTCGCCAAGTAAACGTATGCACTCCGCATTCACATCGGGTACACTAGTGTTGAAACATATGGGGTACCCATCAACCGGCAGCCCGAACAACACATGAACATCTTCTAGCGTGATGGCCACCTCACCAAACGGCATAAGGAAAGTTGTGTGTCTCTGGATGCCACCTCTTTATCAAAGCACTAATGACCCCTTGACTACTGGTAAGTCCTAAGCCACAAGATTTAAATAAACCGGCTCTGATAATGTACGGGGCTATTGATGGGTAAGGCACCTGACCCTCCCAGTTTGGTCTAGTTCTTAATGTACGATTTTTGTACGTTTCGTACCTCTGAACAATCAAACAACATTGAAGTGTTATTATGTGATACTGCAACTAGATCCAGAGAACTATTGTCAACTACGACTAATTATTTTGTATTACGTTAATCAGTCAAACAAGTTATCAATAAAATAAATATTTATATAATTATTATATGAGCTAAATTAATTTACATTAAAAACCTTAAAGAAATAAGACAGAATTAAATCTTTAAAATTAATCTTGCCAATCATAGTACATTGAGTTAATTAACTCTAATTAACTATAATTATAATGACTATGTTTAAAACAAATCAAGTAGCACTAGTTAATTTTTATAATTATAAATTTTAGTTCAATTCATCTAATTTGAATTAAGAAATCAACAAATTCATAATACAAATATTTGCTCATATGAACAATAATACATTACTCAAACTTGTTGTAATTAACTATTTGACATAACTTATAAGTTAATTTGAATATTTTTAGTCAACCACAATTAATCGCCGTGCTAATTAAAGTTAAATAATCAAATTAGTTACAAATAAATTTAAGTTCAATTCATCTAATTTGATCGTAAGAAATATAATACACTACTCAACTAGTTGTAATTAACTAGTTGACATAAATTATTAGTTAATTAGATTATTTTAAGTTAAGCATAATTAATCAAAATGCTAATTAAAATTAAACAATCAAACTAATTAAAAATAGACTAAATATGTTTATAATTATAAATTTAAGTTCAAACTAATGATACAAAAATTTGATCATAAGAACTATAATACATTACTCGGACTAGTTATAATAAACTATTTGACCTAAATTATTAGTTAATTAGATTAAATTTTGTTAACCATAATTAATCGAAACGCTAATTAAATTTAAACATCAAACTAGTTATAAATAGACTAAATATGTTTATAAGTATAAATTTAAGTCCAATTATATATTTTTAAATACATTCAGCAAACTAACTATGATTAAATAAATATTAAAGGAGGTCAAATTAATTTAACTATAATAAACTAGAACGTTATTAATCATCTAGATATAATTTACTCAATCTACCGATAATTCATAACATATGATCAACTAGTACAAATATAACACATGAAAAAAAACGCTAAATTTACATCACTAAATTCGATAACTAATTTACAAAAAAAATTAATACTAATGAAGGAAAATTACCAACCTCATTCGTAGATGCATACACGGCAGATATATGCGTAGTCTGCAGACTGAACGGTTGTTCCTCTCCTGGCTCTTGCGAGTCGAAAACATGAACTGCCCGACATTCTTCTCGATTTCAGGAACTCGATTTGCACCGGTGAGGAAAATTTTCTCTGGTGTGGGTGGCTCTGGTGTGGGGCGAGCGGCTCTGGTACGGCTCTAGTGTGGGGCGGGCAACTCTGGTGTGGGGCGGGCGGCTCTGGTGTGGGGCGGATGCTTTCGGAAGTAAAAAAAATGATGAGAGGCTTGAAAATAAGAGAGGAGTGCAACTTGTATGCGCTTTGTGGGGAGGGAGTAAAGATGAGATAAGTGAAATACCCCGAACTTAAAAATGGTGCTTAAATTATGCTAATATGGTATTTAAGGGCCTAATAGTGCCTAGAGAGTATTGGTGAAGAAAAATCCAAAAGAAAAGAGAAAACGCTTAAAAAGCGAAAAACGCAAAAATGAGCGTTACGTGACCATAGGAGGAATACGACCTCGACAAGGGTCTTAGATGGATTCCAAGGCTTAATAATGCCTAAATAATATACAGGAACGATTCCCGAAGAAAATGGATCCAAATAATGGATTAAAACGCTAATAAAGCTTTAGAGCACGTTTTTTGAGGAAACGCGGAAACGTGACTTTGAGTGGTCAAACGGACCCGTAAAAATTATAGTTCATCAAATAACTATAATTAAGCATTAATGGAAGCTTAATAACCATTAAAATTAAAGAAACGAGAAAAAATCCGGAAAACGGGCCCGGTTAGTGAATAGTGCTAAAACCGGGTAAATAACAAGCGTTTTCTGTAAAAGACGAAAAACGCTCCAGCTCATATTATATGGGGGCCGGTTTTAAAGGGCTGACTCACCCTCTCTTGACTAACCAACACTCCTTTAATTAAAGTAGTCCAAAAAGCAAAAAAGAAGAAAAGTAAAAAGCATCCCCCCTTCTCTCTCTCCTCTCATTTATCTTTTCCCTCTTTCCTTCCCTTCTCCTTCCTCCAGCCGTCTCCCTCCTCCTCTCTGGATGCTGGGATGATTTTGAAGACCAACAATGGCTCCTCCACCTTTCTATTCATGCCCAAGCTTCATTAAAGCTCAAAACACAAAAATAAGTACATATTCTTCATCCTCTCACCAAGCTCTATCTTTCTCTCTTTTCAAAATCTCCAAAGGAGATAGTTGACCTCCATGGGTATACCCCCATTTGTGAAGAAAATGGCATTTTCTTGAAGCTTGGAGTCTCCTATTTCTTCTAAGGTAAAAAGTTCCAAAGAAAAACTCATTTTTTTCCTATCTCTTGGTGTGGCCAATTTTTCCCCCTCTTATACCTTGTTCTTTTCTTTTTTTTGAGTTATTCTCCAAGTCTCCAATGGTGGAATGAAGCTCCCCCCTTTGATTCATGGCAAAATCGATTCTAGGGTTTCCAAAGGTAATGACCAATTTTATGCCTTAAGCCCTCTTCTTTAATTCATTAATTGTTTTCATAATCTAAGGGAGCTAATTAGTGCTTATTGTGCTCCCTTGGGTATTGGTCTAGAGTGTTGGGCAATGGCAATGCCCCATGACCGATTTTAATCAAGAAAGAGAGAGGAGAAGATTGGAAAAGAAATAGAGGATTAAGGTAACTAATCTACCTTACGATTATTCTAAATGCTTTTAGGATTATGGGTAGGGAAAATTAAAGGAATAAAACCAAAATTTATGCTAGTAATGTGTTTGGTGAAAGTTTGAGAGAATTTGTGAACTTGTTGTTGAATGGAGGGCCTTGGAGCCAAGTGACTTGGGATTTGTGTTTATGTTGTTGTTTGGTGAACTTTGGATTGAGCTTGTGTGCTGGTAGGATCCCTTGGGGATGTGGCTCACTACTAGAAAGTAAGTAATTAGAGACGGAATTAACGACAGACTAAAATCCGTCGTTATTTAGCGACGGAATAGCGTCGGATTACCGATGGATAATTCTACGACGGAATGGCGAGGGAATAGCGACGGTATTTGGGCGGGTCCGTTAGCGCCAAAATTTCCGGCCTTGGCGCCTGTTTTAGCGACGGACTAGCGACGGTTTTTCCGTCGCTATCTTTTTTTAAATAAAAGAAATATTAGCGACGGATATGTGTCCGTCGCTATAAGGACGACGTCGTTTTGATCCACTGCGTTATCGACCGTGGGTTATTCTACTAACTTAAACGACGTAGTTTTGACATTTTTTAGTGACGGACTAACGACGGAAGTGTCCGTTGCTAAAAAATAGGTAAATTAATGCCGCGCGACGCGGCCCGTCTCTGTCTTCTCAAATTGTGAATTCTCCATTGTCGAACAGACGCGAGGAGAGCAGCGCACCAGCGACCCCAGGAGGGATTTTTGGCAATTTCTCACTCGTTTTTGAGGCCATCCAACACTTCCATCTTCCTTAGCAAGTTCCTGACTGCTGCAAGTGTTTTCTGCTCTCAGGTAAGTCCTCGAATTTCTAACTCATTAATTTCGAAAATTGAAATAGGAATTCTGAAAATTTGTTAGTTTTGAGTTAAATTGTGTGGGTTTTCTTGCAAATTTGTACTAAAAAACTGTTAGTATACATATGTATTGATGTTGTGTGGTAATTATGAATGTTAATTGTTGATTTTTTTGGTGGTATTAGACCTAGGGTTACAATATTGTTAAATAGAAAATTGATTTGGGCTCACTCATTTTTGGCTACTTCTTTACTGTATCGATCTAGAGATTATTCATTCATGGCATACCGGATATATAAATATAATATAAATATCGGATGGTCCAGTACAAAAGAATAATTTAGTACTTACACCCTTCAATAACTTCATTTTTTGTAAAACAAGAATGTTACTGATTGGATTATATTATTTGTCAGTTTTATTGGTTTGGATTAATTATATTTTTTGGGGAACATTATTGTTTTTTCTTTGTCCTTCGTTCTAACTCAAGTATTTCATAGTTTTGATCCACAATTTATATAGCAACTCAAATATAAGAATGTTTTTTTTTACTTTCAAATATAAAAATGTTTAAGTACACTTTAAAAATGGCGCTTCATATTATAACATGAATTAATAAATATAAGTTGATAATTGATTGCTCTACGGTATAATTTCCTCTTGATAATATACTCCAGCTAAAACAATACATATGCATTCACCAAACTAATCAAAGTGCATTCCCTCCCCTGATGTCATATGTAGGAAGACAGATACAAGTTACAGGTTACTAGTGTTCTTCATCATACCATGGTACATATCACTGGCGGTGAATTATGTAAGATAAAATAATAAAATTAAAACAATTAATGTATGTGACGTATAGAGTTAAAAAGTAAAACTAATGAGATAAACTGTTTTTAATACGCCCATAAGAGATTATAATGTTGTCGCCGAATGATTATAATGTTTTCTTTAATTAATTAATAATATAGTTAACTATAATCAACGACCAACCGAGGATTTTTATCAATAATACAAATGGAATCAGACCTTTTGTTCTTTTGAAAGTCTCTGTTTTTTTGAAGTTTTGATAATCATGTATCTTGTTGATGTGGGATTTAATTATATAGAGTATAATATATATATCATTTCTTACCGTGCAAGTTTAACGAGGGAGTATTAGATTTTGTAAATTGTACTAAATTTATCTATATTATTAAATGTATATATATGATAATACTTCACTTTGTTTTTTAAACTCAGCCATTACCTCATTACGAAAAAAAGGCTTGTTTTTTCCTTATAAAATACCTTTTGTTTATATCCGTTTCTAAATTATGATAACAACTTGAGTTTTTAATTACTAACATCCAAATGATACCTTAGAGAATAGCATTAGTCGATAGTACCATATGAGCTTAATCATACCTTTATACTTTTAATATATACTTTTTGTGTGTGTGTTTTGTTAGTTACTTAATTTGCGTCGATGATAACTGTTGTAGGTATTTGTGAATTGTCCTTGTGGGATGCTTAGAAATAAGCGGAAAAGTAAAAAAAATAGGGGAGACTATGTCGAATTTTTTAAAAATTTTATTTGTTTTAACTAAAGTAGTGTTTGATTAGTATAGGCATGAGACCCGATAGATTGTGGATGTACGATGAGAGAACCTTTGAGAGAGGTAGAATCTCTGCCGAATGGCTGAGGAAGATGGAAGAGTTTGTCGCTTTTGCACTACAACACCCTAAATGTATGGAAGATGGTAAAATTAAGTGCCCTTGCGACATGACAAGGTGTAGAAACAGACATTATCTCAAGCCTGATGTCGTTAAGGTTCATTTAGCACAGAAAGGTTTTATGTACGGTTACTTTGATTGGATATTCCATGGAGAAGATAACACACCCGTACAAGCTACCTCGAGAAGCACTACGCCTAATGAGGTTCCACATGTTGAAATGTTAGAGCAAATGATTGCACATGCTGTAGGTGAGGTTCCAGAAGAATTCGGGGATACATTTAATTTTATGGAGAAGGTTGAAGAGGATACAGAGGATACTCCAAATCCTGAGGCTAAAATTTTTTTTGAGTTGATGGAACATGCTAAAAGAAAGTTATTCAGTGGCACGCATCATAGTGTACTATCTATCACCACTGAATTAATGTCCATTAAGAATGACTACCAAGCACCTCAGGCATTGATTGATCTAGTTTGCAAAACCTACAGCGAGCTCCGTCCAGAAAACACTAACATTCCAAAAAACTTCTACGAAGCAAAGAAATTCATACGTGGTCTTGGGTTACCTTATGAAGAAAACGATTGTTGTTCCGAACTATGTATGATTTTCTGGGGAGAAGATAAAGATCTGGATGTATGCAAGTTTTGCACTCGTCCCAGATACAAGCCCATCAAAGATGGGACAAAAAGGAGAAAAAGTAAGGTACCTTTCAAGAAGATGCAATACTTCCCTCTCATTCCAAGGCTGAAAAGGCTTTACGCTTCTCCTGCAACGGCTACCGATATGAGATGGCACGCAGAACACAAAATGGAAGATGACAACATGTGTCACCCCTCCGACTCAAAAGCGTGGAAACACTTTGACCAGATTCATGCAATTTTTGCTTCGGAGTCTAGAAATGTCAGACTTGGGTTATGTACTGATGGTTTCCAACCATTTACTGCTTCTGGAAGACAGTACTCTTGCTGGCCAGTTGTAATTACACCATATAATTTACCGTCTGGGATGTGTATGAAAGATGAGTTCTTCTTTCTTACAGTACTTGTTCCTGGCCCTAAAAATCCTAAAGGAAATATTGATGTGTTTTTACAACCTCTTATTGCTGAGTTGCAAGAGTTGTGGGCTGGAGTCACAACATATGATGTGTCCAGAAAGAAAAAATTTCAAATGAGAGCTGCATTGATATGGACCATAAGACTTTCCTGCGTATGCAATGCTATCAGGTTGGAGCACTGCTGGTAGACTGGCGTGCCCACATTGCATGGAAGACAGTGACGCATTCACATTGCGTTGTAGTAAGAAGCAGTCGTGGTTTGATAACTCCAGAAAGTTTCTTCCTCCAGACCACAAGTTTCGTAATGATAAAAAGTCTTTCCGTAAAGGGCACAGAGAGACCAAGGTTGCCCCACATTTCAAAACTGGTGACGAAATACTTGCAGAGTTGAATCGGATGGGTTTAATGAAGGTCACTGAGATTGGTTCGGCTGAAGTAAATGTTCAAATTGCTAAAACTTGTGGATGGAGTAAAAGAAGTATCTTCTGGGATCTACCGTATTGGAAAGATTTATTGATCAGACATATTATAGATGTGATGCACAGTGAAAAAAATGTTTTTGAAAACATATTCAACACAGTTGTAAATGTGAAGGACAAGACGAAAGACACATTTAACTCGAGGCAAGAGTTGAACGATTATTGCAACCGTCCTGAGTTGGCACCGGATTTGAGTTCAAACACAATTCCTAAGGCAAAATATGTCATGGACAGAGATAGTATTCAAATCTTGTGTGAATGGGTGAAAAATTTAAAGTTCCCTGATGGATTTGCTTCTAACATTGGGAGGTGTGTTGACATGGCCAACAGAAAAATGTTTGGGATGAAAAGTCATGACTGTCATGTTTTCTTGCAAAGGTTGATGCCCATAGCTTTTCGACATCTTCTTGATCAAAAGGTGTGGGAGCCAATTACCGAACTGTGCCTATTTTTCAAGGAGTTGACATGCACGTCGCTTTCAGAGTCGAATATGCAAAGGTTAAACTGTCAAATTCCAGAAATAATGTGCAAATTGGAAAAAAATTCCCACCAAGCTTTTTTGACTCAATGGAACATCTCCCTCTTCATCTCGCCTTTGAAGCAAGTTTATGTGGACCTGTGCAGTACAGGTGGATGTATCCGTTTGAGAGGTACATTCTATACAAGTTTCAATAATGCACGTACTACATGTTGTACTTTTGTGATATGTAACTCATTGGTGTAACTGGTTTGCATATATATATATAGGTACTTGGGGAAACTGAAAAGGTTCATCAGAAACAACAACAAAGTTGAGGGATCCATTCGCAATGGATTCCTTCTGGAAGAGATCACCAAATTCACAAAGTTTTACTTCGTTGACGATGGACCATCGTACCCATACAAGCTTGGTAGAAACAAGACAATTGTAGAGGATGTTGATGACAACCCAGAAAGATTATCTGTTTTAAAACAATGGGTAAACCGATTGGCAAAGGAACAAGAAGAATGTTGACAGCTCGTGAGTTAGATGCCGCTCAATCGTACATTCTACGAAATTGTGCAGAAATGGAGCCTTATTTTGAGTAAGATATATACAAATATTAGTTATATTCATCGTTCTTACGTATAATTCAATAGTGTGTTCACAATTCAGTTTAAATCTTTTGTTGTAGAATGTACGAGCGACAACTACGACAAGTAGAACCAACATTAATGGATGTGACAATCAACCTTAAGATGGAAACAGATTTTCCCTTATGGTTCCGATCATATGTGAGTGACTTTATATATATACATAAAGGTCAATAAAAAATATGGTATTAAGATATTATTTTTTTTCTAAATTACAGTCAAACGATGTTACCACGCCAAATGAATTCGTTCGTAGCTTGGCCCAAGGCCCGTTGAACGTGGTAACCTCCTACTCTGGTTTCTATGTGAATGCGTACAAATTCCACACAAAGTCTTACTCAGAAGACCGTACAACGTACAACTGTGGTGTTTGCATATCTGGGACAAACTATGGTGACTCAGAGTATGATTATTACGGGGTGCTGAAAGAGATCATCGAATTAGAGTATCCCGCATTACCTGTGAAGAAGATTGTAATGTTCAATTGTCATTGGTTTGACCCAGAAAAGAGAGGAGTACAAGTACATCCTCGATATAAGCTGGTTGACATTAATCACACAAGAAATTTTGACAAGTACGAGCCGTTTGTGCTAGCTGATCAAGCTGTTCATGAAATACCCCTAACCTTTAAAATATAATTAAATGATCTATTAATGATCTAAGATGAATAATAAACATCTAAATATTATTGGGGAACAATCTAAAGATCTCTACAAGGCAAAACATGCCTTAAGATCGGTAAAGCCAAAAAGGTGCTTTAAGACACCATAAAGATTGTATGACCTCAAATAGGATCCAAAGTGGATTCCTAAGTATTATAATGAAGTAAGGAACACAAAAAAACAGTTCTCAAAGAAAACTAAGCTCAGAAGCACCTTGCAACACAAAATGTGCACTAAAACTCCTTAAAGCACATTTTTGTGAAATTGCTTTCTAAATTGGTTTTTAATGGGCTTAAAGGTTATAAATACCTTTAAATATGATATTATATCATATTAGAAATTTAATTCCAGATTTTACAAATTTTTACAAATTTAATATTAAAATATTAATAAAACCCTAAAAGGGGGGCCCGCTTGAGTCAACATTGACTAAGATTGGTCAAGAGGTCAAAGTTGACCCCTTAGACCATGTGAGATCGGCATTTACAAGCAAGAGAGGCTCCAAATCGCCACTTGCTTAGACAATAAACAAGACTCCAACATGTCTCCATAAATTAAGGGTTATTTTTGCCTTTTTATTACTTAATACACCATTTGGCTCATTATTGTCCCAAGAGGCCTCCAAACCGTGTGAGCCTTCCTTTCTTCTCCATTAGCCGACCTCTTGTCCCCTCTTATCTCCTTGGTGAGTCATCTTACATTAAGGAACAATAAACTAATCTAAAGTAGCATTTTCAATCAAATAATACCAATTCCAATCACTCTCTCTCTCCTAGCTTCATTCCAACCAATGAAGCTGCTCCTCTAAGCTCTCCCAACCGAAGCTCTTGAGCATAGAAGGTAAATCCATCTTCTAAGCTTCTAAGTAATGATTTAAGGCTTGTTTTTTGCTCTTTTTCTTCATCTCTTCACCACCTATGCTTAGATCTCGTGACTAATCAGTTCCTATGGCTTATTCTCAGTGTTCTAAGGTTAGAACATCAATCAAATTCGGTTGAAGCAAGTTAAGAGACCAAAGTTTCTCAAAATCTCATTTTAAGGTAAAAATATACCTTAAGCTTCTCTACAATTCATCCTATTTTCTTCCTCTGATTTTTATGAGTTTATACACTCATAATATTCATATTTACATGTTCAATAAGTTGGTTAGCCATTTGGAGCAAGGGTGGCCGAGATCCAAAGGAATACCCTCTTTTAAGGCATTTTTCCAAGGTAAAACCTAATAACAAGGCAGCTTGTTGTTGTCTAGCTATTTCCCATGTCAATATGATGAATCTAACACCTTGTGGTGTGTCTAAAACAGGCCGAACCTCTCTTGAACTCCTCTTGCATTTTTAAGGTGATTTTTGCCTTAAATCTTACATTAATTATTCCTTATGGTTAAGCTCAAGCTTGGAGTGTAACCATATCTTGTTTTTGTGTATTAAACATGTCTAAATCATGTGGTGAATTTTCCTACAAGAGGCCGAGTGCATACAAGGACAAATCAAGGTATAAACACCTTAAAACTTATGATTTTATAATTTCTAAGCTTATATATAATTATTGCCGAGAGTGAACTTATAAATATGGGTCATATTGACCTAAAAATGGAAAAAAAATGACTAAGATAAATTAAGCTAGTCAATTAAGAGATTTAATTAGCATAATGGTCAAATTATGACATTATGTGGAAAATAATCAAATCAAAGTGAGGTCGTGAGCATATATCATATTTTGAGACATTTATTGTGTAATTTATTTTGCAAGTTCAAGGTTGTAATAAGGCCATGTCATTAGGCCATTTTAATTTAAGTTTATAAGCTTATTTAGTTTGATTTATGCTTATATAATTAAAATGGGGGTCAAACGGTAATTACTAACTAAATATTAGGCCGAGAGCTTAATTTAGAAGAATTTAGGGTTTTTAAATGAATTTAATAAAAACTATAACATTTTATAAAGTTTTGGGTCAAAATTGTAAAAATAGAAAAGTATAGGTGAAGTCTTGTAATTACCGAAAGGTTTGGGTCCAATTTGGTATTAGAAGTCAAAGTTGACTATATAGGAGACTTTGACCAAGTTTGGAGAAATTTAGAAATTAAAATGCAACCTTATATTAAGATAAGTATTAAATTGTAAAAGATTTATAAGAGATGGGGCTAAAGTGTGATTTCCGAAAACTAGGGGTACTAAATGGAGTTTAGTACAAACCTTAGGTTATTAGGAATTTTTAGAAGTTGATTTGGATAAATTTGGAGTATATATGAATTATATAAGTATAATATAAGGTATTTCATGATATTGTTATAAATGGGTAACTTATGTGGAAAAACCGAGATTTAAAGGAAGTATAAGGTTAGGAATAATATTTATAACCTTTTGGTATAGTTTGGTGATTTTTGGAATTATATATAAGGTTTTATAAAGACATATGTATAATATATGATTTTAATGGAATTAGAAAACTATGTATTATAAATTGGGAGGATTTGGTAAAATACAAAGTTTGGTGGTGGGAATTTAATTAAAACAGTCCTAGGGGCTGTTCAAAAATTATAGCCTTTAAAACTATAGGTTATAATTATTTTAAGGTTTAAGGATTATAATATAAGGTATATGTTATAAGTGTAACAATGAAATATATTGAGGTTGATTTGTGATTTATAGAAGTTTAGTGGTTTATTTGGAAACCGAAAATATAAGGGGTTGTTTGGTACTTTAAAACAATTTACAACTATATGTTATAATTGTTTTAATGACATAAATGTCATAATATATGTTATATAACTATAATGTAACATTATATTAATTATGCGGTGGATTTTGTAAATACTTAATAGAATAAGGTGCTGTTCGAAAATGTTGACATTTTAAAATGGAATTTATAATATGGTTTTTATGTTATAAGAGTTATAACATTTATGATATAAGAGGTATTCATTAAAAAGAATGAATATATATCATAAGATTTACCATATAGGAAATAGTTCCACAAATACATACACATAAATGATTATATGTTATGGTGGAAAAATATGATATGGTTTAATGACCATGTATTTTCATAATTAAAATGACATATGATAAAAGGGAAAGGATTACAAACATTAGATATGGAATTCTAATGTTAAGGGTGTACATGTGATAATAAGGATTCATGTAATTGAAAGTATTGTTTACATATGAATTATACCACCTTGAAACTTAAAAAAAAAAAGACAACCTTAGAAAAATAAATACTAAGGTGAGATGCATAGTGCATGACAAAGAATCACACATGCAATAATGAACAAATTAAATGATGTACAAACAAACATTAAGTTACATGCGATAACAAGTTCAACAATAAGTATATTAATATACAAGACAAGACTACGCATGTAATATAACACTTTTCTAATCTCGAGTTAAACCGAAAAACCCGACAAACATTGACAGTTTATAACGGGGGGTTAACCGGGAGGTATTAGTGACGGTACGGGGTACCGTAGAGTTGTATTGTTATACGGGATGCTAATCAGTAGCATTATGTATTGTTTAGACTGATAGAGACGGCACACGGAGCATAGGATCTTGCTGATTCATACTCCACGTAATACATCAGGGTGAACGGTATGTTATTTATGTGGCTTGATTGTCTCTGAGGATTTCCTCAGTTCAGACATTGTGTGAAAATCTGTGATAAGATTGAATGTCTGCTTGTGTGAATTAATATGCTTGAGTTGCGTATTAATGCTGCTTTTTATTATTACTGTTGTGCGATAACAGTACCGTTCGTATATATGAACATATTATAAAACGAACTAGCGGCAATGATGCTATCTCATATGTGTAATATAAGGAACGTAGGTAAAACGTTGTAGCATTAGGATAATAAGATATATAAATATCTGAGACTTATATACGGAGCATTGGCCTCTTTAACGCCGCTCTCGTATCTAGCACTGGATCCCGAGTCGACATACTCAGGATTGGACTACGACCTTGGTCTGCTGTGTTAGAAAAAAAATAGTAAAACGATGTGATGGTATAGATATGTTTATCAAGAGGATGTGGCTCTTGCTGTGAACTGTGATCCATTAACGATACTAGGATACCGTGTGGTAGCCGTAAGTATCTGGATAAATTTCCAACGAACTACAGATTGTTCGTAGGATGGAGACTCTACCGCTGGAGTGGCTATTGCCGTGGGTGACCCGCCATAAGAGATGGGTAACTTAGAGACACGTCGTTCTAACGAGGCGTTGTCATTAGACATGACTGAACAATTACGAACGACTATATTAACTCGTACATTAGGCGAACATTATTTGGGCTTGAATGCCAAAGATGAGAGATTATACTCGTTTATAATTCTCGTTGTTTAGCCTTGTTGTTCATTGGTTGTGCTTTGTGGTTATGTGTGGTATGTTGGTGGATTTGTTTGAACGAGCCTTTGTGCTCATATTGTGTGTTGTGAACTAGTTGTGTCGAGTCACTGTACTCATGTGTGGGTTATGGTGGATTGTTTTGGTCGGGTGAGTCGCCGAACTCAATTATGAACTATTAAGTGTTTGTTGGGATGGAGTCTCTGTACTCATATAAGCGTTGTAACGCTTTCAGTGGTTTGTTATGATGCGATGTGTAAAGCCGGGGCTTGTTTGTTAATTGAATTTACTGCAATATATATATTGTTGCTTTACAGTTTTAACATTAAACTACTTGCATGAAAATGAATTGCATGCTCTCGACCAAATAACTGAGGGTCTGAGGGGGCATGACAGTCATGTAGTAACATACTCAGCAGGGGCTGATTCCATACCACAAACAACCATTTTTGCAGGTATGCAGCTTCCGGTGTCGGCAAAGAGAGGGACGCACTGGGTAGCACTAGTGGAAAAAATGTTTTATACCACGGCTAAAAAGGGTCTTATAACACGGCTAAATGTCGTGTTATATGCGAGCGACACATATACTTTAGACTTTATAACACGGCTTCAAGCCGTGTTATAAAGTCAGTATATGACACGGCTAGTCGAGTATATGACACGGCTAGCCGAGTTATAAAGCTTCTTTTACGTGCCAAAACTTTAAGGTTTTATAACACGCCTTAAGAAGAGCCGTGTTATATAATCCCGTTTTATAACACGGCTACTAAATGAGCCGTGTTATAAAGTTCCTGTACCCGCCAAAACCAAAGCGTTTTATAACACGGTTGTCCTTTAGCCGTGGTATAAAATCTGGTTATATAACACGGCTAAAGCACTAGCCGTGTTATATAACCCTATTTTATACCACGGCTACAGTATAACCGTGTTATAAAACTCTTTCATTACGAAGCTTTATAACACGCTAAATACTTAGCCGTGTTATAAAGTTACAGTTTTTTTTTTATAATTATTTTTCATTTTTGCTTTTGTTCCACACATTTGACAGATTATAACCTGTATAACATTCACTTAAGACATCCCAATGTCATATCACAACAACTAGACCATCTATAGAGGTCATATACCTTATAATTCTCAAACAAAATGCACATTTACAAAAAGTCTACTCAAATTTCATCCACATATCAACACCTCATTCCAATATCAACACCTCATTCCAAATATCAACACTCATTCCAATATAAAAGTCTCAACAAAGCTTCACTTATCTACTATTCCAAAGATTATACAATTCCTACAAGTGCTTAAGTAAAAATAATGCCAAGTCTTCTCTTACAAAATCTTGTTGTTTCTTGGTATAGGTATGTGGTTGGTAGTCAAAATATTGATGCATCTACAGAAAAGAAACAAAAGTTATTGTTAGAATATGAGAGACTTTATTAAATGCTAACAACTTGAAAGATACAAGATTCACAACCCGTTCAAAGAAATAACATATCTCATCAAAGCAAAGCCTTTCCACATAATGTCAACAAGGCCTCAACAATTCAAAAAGCAATTGAAGTTTACAAAGCAGCAGTAGTTCCAAATCTATAACAGCAGTATACGACACATTTTTATAAACATTGTCGAGTTGAACTATACTATCTATGTTTAATGAAACGATAGCAGCAGCAATTCAAAAGCATAGATGAAAAAAATACAAGTTTATGAGTTATTTCAAATTGCAAAAACATATATAATATTCCTCTCTTATTATAGTTCATAGGAAACACATTTAATGACCAATGTACTGTAAAATTCAAGCCAAAACTGTCCATAAACAACAACTCACATCAGGTTGATTAATCAACCAGATTATGCACTTTTTATCAGCCAAGTGTAGTGGAAAATGGGAGTTTAAAACTGTTGTAGCATGGCTTGAGAATGCAGAAGTACAATGCTCAAAATGAGGCACGTAATCAGCAGCAAAACCGATAAATGATAAGCATTATTCAGAGGCTAACACCTGTATAATATTAACTTATGACATCCAAATATCATATCACAACAACTAGAATACTAGATGAGCCATAAAGTCAAATACCACCAGTGGAAAAAGTGTTTCAAATACCTTCATTTTCACACAAAATGCAACAAGCCTCACCATTTCCATATAAAGGCATCATGCCTTATCAATTCCATACAAAATCAACATAAGTTATCATTGTAACTAAGTTTCAACGTTGATACTAAATGCTAATATACCTAAACGGGTTTATATCATTTCCCTCCAAGATGAAAAATTAATAAGGACCATCCAGCCAACAAATGATTTATCTAAGCGGTCATAACGTTTGGGCAACTATCACTCAAGTCATGTTCTTATCTAAGCGCAGTGGGACAAGAAGCATGCAAGTATCAAATCAGTTTCCAAACCAAATCAATGCGCAAGGGACTAATTCAAAGTTGAGATAACTCAATTTCCAAACCAAATTTAAGGTGTGACAAGAGATATCCGCAAAATTACTTGGGATAAGAAAGCTGACCACTAGGGTTTTCAAACCCATGAATAGTCCCCAAGCCCAAAGCCTATCAACATATCAACTTGCAAAACACCCCGGTCATTCTCAAGCCAAGAACATCCAATCCAGGTCTCATAGGTTTTGTGTGTACCTCAGCAAACGTATAAGCAAAGTAGTGAGTAGATTGAGTCAATAGCTGACAATATATTCAACAGATTATTGAATCAACTTCACAACCGACATTAATTGACCTGCAAAGATGCTCTAACAAGAGGTCCACGTCCAGCACCGACAACCATCAAAACCTGCCCAGCAGAGGCTCAAAAATGGCTTCTTATCAAGAATTTAACACATGCTAAAAACATTATGATTCACACTGTTGTCAATGTACTTACTGTTGTAACAAGAGATGCTTTCTCATCCGGAACTCTATCCAGCAAAGCTTTGCAAATAGCTTTTCTATACTTCAAAAAAGAAACATGCCTGAATGAACAAAAGCCAGTAAATACGTATTGGCTAAAGTGAGAAAGAGGGTAACACTCAAGACCTGAGTATATTTCGTCACATCCTTTTCAAATGTTTAATAAGTTTGAGCCTCAAGGTTGTCCATGAGAGGCTGCATTCACAAAATATTCCGATTATTTTAGGAAAAGAGGATATGACAGGCAGGACATGGTAAAATTGTTATCGCAATTAACTACAGCAGTTGACAATCACACTGCTAACCTGCAAGGGGCCTGTAAAAAGTCTCTATAAGCAATCTGCCAAAAAAATGTGTGATCAGGTGTCAAGAGAAGCAGCAAAACTGGA